>QGSO01000982.1:0-121850 GCA_011037825.1 Carya cathayensis
GTGTCAACACTAATTATAGAGGCTCGAATAATCTGTTGTTGAAGCAACTTGTATTAATGTACATCACGCGAATGATGGACTGATCTGTATATCAACTTGAGTGTAAACAGGTAGAATCCAAATGAATAGATTAGGCATAAATAATATTCCGTGGCTGTTCATGTATTGATGGCTCGACAGTGCCACAAAGTGTGCATCACGTGAATGATATCCGACTCTATTTATTGAGATAACAAGAAGTTTGTATTTAAGCGAATAGTTAAGACTTATTGAATTAATTCTTATATGAATAAGAATTGAGTTCGAAGTTTGTCATCAACTTATATTTTATGTGTAGGAATAGCCATTTATTTTTTTTATACAAGAGAGTCCAAACTTGTTTACGAACTATATATATTTAATTTTGACAAAATAAATTCTTTGTAATATTACATATTCTAACTTTATCTATAATTTTAATTATTAATAATTAAGTTAATTAATTGAGTAAAACTCGAGCTTGATTAAACCAATCTTGGGTAGCCAATTTATTTATTTTCAACCCTAAGATAACGGATCGGATAACCTTTTTTTTTTTTTTTTTTTTTTTTTTTTTTTTAAGAAGAGCCGGTAGCCACCCACATAGCAGCCCCGTCCCAAGTTTATTAATAGCCCTCACTTATGGCGGAGGAAAACCGTGGTTACAAAAAGGACACCTGGGGGATACAGAAAAAGAACAAAAAGACCAAACCCAGGTGTCAAAACTTACAAAAGGAAAACAAACAGCAAACTCCAAACCAAATACAAAGAACCCCACCAAAAAAACAAATAAAGCAACAAGCCCCAAAAAACAAGACCCCACCGAAGACCAAAGGAGAACCTGCAAGACAAAGATAGCCAAGACCAAGACAAAAACCTGCATCAAAACCAATATAGAAAACAAAACAAAACAAACCTGGGACAGCTTAAGAGATACGCAGATAAGGGAGACCAAGTCTATCCATACGAAGAAGGCCTCTTAAATGGCTAGGCAAATCATCGTCAACATACCAGTCTTTATTGAGACCCCTGGCACCCTGCTTAGCAAGAAAATCAGCCACGCAATTCCCTTCACGATAAACATGACACACGTGGTAATCCATACTGGCAAGATAGCTATATAATTCGTCCCAATAATCTTCCAGGTACCAAATATTACATTCACCTCTAATAATCCAGTTGATCAAAATTTGAGAATCTGATTCTATTTCCACCTTATAAAAGCCCATCTGGTGACACCTCCGGACTCCCTCCAAAAGACTTCTCATTTCAGCAAAATTATTAGATCCTATGCCTAAATGAACAGAATAAGCCATACAAAGTCTACCACAGTTATCACGAATGACACCCCCAGCACCAGCCTGCCCAGGATTTCCAAAACTACTACCATCTGAGTTGATCTTCACCCAATCCTGCCTAGGTTTCAACCATCTCACCACTTGAACCTTCTTAGCTCTAGGCAATAAAACCGGAATGTCCAATCTATTCAAAATGGCCACATCATGATTCGAGATATGAGTAACTTTCATAATCAATTGCAAAATACGACGGATCCAAAATTTAATAGCTTGCCACACCGAATCAACTGTGTCAATCTTATTTTCATACCGAGCTTTGTAGCGCCAATTCCAAAGCTTCCAAGACACAATAGAAGGAAGAAGACCAAAGATAAGTCTAATCTGAGATTGCTTACCCGCACGGCGAAACCAAAAATTGATTTGATCATTCCAAGTGTGAAAAACACCCATATGCACACCTAAATGGATTGCTGCCAAGTGCCAAATTTTCCGAGCAAAATCTCCATTACAAAGCACATGATTCAAATCTTCAGAATGACCCATGAAACAACAATTACATTTTGAGACCATCGGGATACCAGTATTTCTAACCTTTTCATCAACACTCAAGCAATTATGAATAGCCTTCCACATCATAATAGAGATTTTCTTAGGGAGGTTGTTGTGCCAAATCCACTGAGCCCAAGGTAAAGGAGAAGCCCTAACCCGAATACAATCCCAAGCACTTTTGGTAGAGAAAATTCCATTATTATCTTTCAACCAAATAAGAACATCATTCCCCTCTTTACTCCGAGCCAGTAAATGCCACAAATGAGAAGCTTGCTGATTACCTACAAGCCTTTCCAACAAGGAGAAATCCCAACCATTATCAAGACGGCAATCTTTAATCTTCAACAACGGATGCCCAATCACAGGATAGGTAGCACACAGAGGACCCCTATCATCCCAGTTATCGAACCAGAAAGAAATGTTACCTTCTCTAACAATCCATTTAGAGTTAGACAGAACATCTGGAATACACCTAACAATAGATTTCCAAAACCGAGTACCCTTCGTAGGCTCCAAGATAGATAAATGATTGCCTCGAACATACTTCCCTCTAAAGAAATCCGCCCAAAGAGATTTTCCCTGAATAAGACGCCAGGCTAGTTTGCATCTCCATTGTAGCGTTCCATATATCATTGCCAATAATTATTTGTGGCGCTTTAAACTGTGAGGAAAAGAGGTAGGCGGATTATCAAGAGGAATGGGTATGTCGAGCGGGGCCATAGAGGGTGTACTTAGAACAAAGACTTGAGCGATACTCCACATATAAAAGGTAGAGAGAACTTGTTCTAATGGTGGGGTAGGTGCAAATTACCTGGATCCGGATTTGAGAAAATCACTCGTCACTGTGAGAGCCTTGAGAGTCACTTCTTTGATATTTATCGAGTATGTTACAATATTCAAGCCTATAGTACATACATCTACAAATCTCGTTTACAATTATATTAGAAAAATTAAAGAACTATATACACTTTAAATATATATAGTTTCCTATTTTATAAAGTGATTATATATAATACTTTAGGTGGTTTTAAATACGCATTCTTCCATCATAAGTGAGCATTTTATCAATAAAGTTTACAAAGTATATAATTCTCTTAAAAAGTTAATTAATTAGCAACTTGCTCTTAATTCCAGAAACAATTTAATTGCCAAAAAATTATCGTGGGTTTCATGTTCCATTAATCCACAACTCTTTAACTTTGTTTCCTATTGAACTCTGTTTTTTTCCCATTTTTTACACTTGAAATTTCATAGAAAAAGAAAGGGACCCTTTTTGTCTTACATGACTGCAGATCATGATCAAGTAATGTTAAAGTCTCATGATACAATAGGCCGTTAGGTAGGTAATTAATCTTGGAGGTCGACGTTTATAAGTGTATGGATGCTATCCCATGCACTTATAAATAACTTTATCTGCAATTCAACAACTTACACTTGTACCATCATAAATGACTCAGACTTTTTGCTACATTATTGTTCACACAACAGTACTCCTGCATATTGTCGTTTCACACTTGAAATAAAGAAAAATCAATATGAAAAGATGTTTAATGACATATATAAATATACTACCAATATATAAATGGATAAAAAAATATTATAGATTTGATTATATATGTTACTTATAATAATTAATATGCTAATGGTTACATGTATGCTACTGATAATATATTATATGATGGTTACACACACTTTTTTATGTATTAATATAAGTGTATATGATCAAACGTATAGAATATTAGAAATGTATTTATTAAAAAGAATATTTTGAGAATTTATTAAGCCATAGGCATAAAATTTAATTATCCTTGATATATATATATATATATATATATTAATAACATATGATCAAACAAATGTTCATGTTTAAGATTAAAATTTTATGTTATAAAATTAAAATTTTTATATTAATTAGAGTTTTTAATTAAAATTTTATATTACGGTTTGTAAGATTAATTTATATTATATTAAATCTTATATTAATTTTATGTTATTTGATTATTATGAGTAATAGGATTTTAAAAATTAATCTTATATTGATTAGCAATTTACCATATAAATTATAATATAAAACTATTTCATATATAATTATATATATTATATATAATATAAAAAAAAATTTATATAATATTAAAAATTAATTATATATATACACGAACCAGTCTAGTTTGGTCCGGTGCCAAAAAAACCTAGAATTGAAATCGGGCTGCTTTTAACCAGTTCTTAAAATGGCGAAACCGAACTAGGATCGAATTGGTTTAGGCAGATTCGCAGGTTTATTTTTTCAGCCCTAGTCCCCACAGTTAACAAAATTCATAGAAAAGCAATAATGGTTTTTAATACACAGATCACAACTACTTCACATCCTAAACTAATGTTGTAATTGTAAACTTAACTGTCGAAAGACTTTTCCTAAATCAAGCAAAAATATAATATTGAAGCATTTCACGTATGAGTTTATAAATAATATACACTTAAAAGAAACTAAGGTTTGTTTAGAAAGGTATATAACTGTTCTCAGATATTCTCAGATTATTTTATAATTATTTATTAATAATTTAACTAATATTTATAAACTATTTAACAACTAACTATTCACATATATTCTCAAATATTCTTAATATACAAACGAGTCCTAAAAGTAAACAAAGAAATAATTCATCATGTCTTACCGCGCGTTGTCTCCTTTCTAATTTTTTTGGTTATTCCATCTGATGCGTGACATGGCGCCAAGACTAAGTTATGAGAAAATGATAACTATATAACTATTTTATAATTATTTTATAATTCTATATAAAATGAAGGTAGTTTTATAATATTAAATTTATTTTTAATGAAGTGACATGATTTCATTAATTATTTGGAAATTAGTTATAAAATAAATAATTACTTACAATATAAGTTGTATAAATTAATCTTTATATTTAAGTGATGTGTATGGTATATTTTATACACCAATTTGAGAATGAATAAATTAATTTATACATCTCTTTTAAACCTATAGTACTTTATTCTACAATATATATATATATATATATATATATATATATATTGCTTTTATTTTAATTGCTTAATAGAGAACGCACCCCGACGATTCTAAAATTTTAAAATATTTCTAAAGAGCATGTTGCTATGCCTCCTAAATCTACGACCTGCCAACAATGCACCATTCATGAATGTTCGTTTGTAAATTTATAAATGACAAAGGAATTAACATGCATTTCTTTTAAAAAAAGTGAATAAATATAATATTTAAGTAAAAAAATTAATATTATAACTATATCGAGGATTAATGATAAATACAGTTATGGACTTTACAATTGCTGCACACTCTTTTTCAAAAAGAGTGGGCCCATAATTAAAAATTTATTTTTCATATGATTCTCATATTAATTTAGGGACACCTCCTCCTTTGTTCTCTCTTATTATTATTTTTTTTTATATACAAGCAAGTTTGAGTTTTTTTATGAACTATTTAATTTTGATACGATAAATTCTATGTATTATACATTCTAACTTTATCTTCATTAATTTTAACGACTAATAAATGAATTTGAAGTTAAACTCGAATTTGATTAAACCAATCGATCTCAAATAGCTTATTCATCAAATATTCTTATTTATTTGCAATCTTAAGATAATCTCTTGTTGAAGATTTTCACTTCTCAATGATATTTGGACTCTAACGAGGCGCACGTAAATTAAGGATTAACGAGTCCCAAAACCTATCCCAATTAAGAGAAAATCACGGTTTCCTACAACCTTGTGCTAATCTACCACCTTAAGCTTTTTCGGTGCCATCAACGTACAAGCTGAATAGTCAACATCGTCTAATTTGAATCCTTCTGTATCACTTCACCTTAAATATATATAGTTTTCTATTTTAGAAAGTGATTATATATATATATATATAGTACTTTAGGTGGTTTTTGAGGGTGCCACTACTCTGCCACAAATTATATTACAAAATTTTTTGATTGTTAGGGTATTATGTTAGAATATATATATATATATATATGATAATATGATTTATTTTTTATTATATTTCATTTATGGTATAAATCAATCAATATTTATTATAAAATATATTTTATATAATATTCTAACTTAAATAAATACCACATGTGTCAACATTATAGAGGCTCGAATAATTTGTTGTTGTCGCAACTTGTAATATTAATGCCACAAAGTGTGCATCACTTGCATGATAATGTATTGATGTATATATCGACTTGAGGGTACGTAAACAAGTTGAATTCAAATGAATAGTTCAGATTTATTCATTAAAGTTTTATTTGAATAGAAATTAAGTTCGAGTTTATTGTAAAGTTATAATTTATATTTAGGAACTTCTTGTTGCATGTTGTTGTTGTTGTTTTTTTTATTTTTTATTTTTCTTTCTAAGCGAGTTCGTGCTTGTTTACCAATTATTTAATTTTGTTATAATAAGTTCGTGGCATTATCTATTCCAAGTGGAGTTAAACTCGAGTTTGATTAAACCGATCTCCAGTGGCTTATTGAGTAGCCTTATTTATTTGCGATCGTAAGATATATAACCTCTTGTACGTCGATGATTTTCACTTATCAATGATTTGGACTCTAATAATTAGCACGTTAAGAATTTGGATTTATTAACCGTTTGGATTTTCAAGGTGTCGATCGCACATGAGGTGCAATATAAAAAAAAAAAACAATTGCATGAGAAAAGTATAAATCTAGATAAATGTTACAGAGAATTTAAAAAACATCCAGTAGAGTCTGGAGAAAGAAATTAGCCACTCCCTACTTATTTTTTTTAAATTAATATTAGATATAATCATGGAGTTTTACCGCGCAAATATTTAAAAAAAATGAGTTCTATTATTAAAGAATTATTTAATATTTTCAAAAATATTAACTGCACGACTCTTACCCACTCTACAACTGTAAATATTGTTTCTCTTTCTTTAACGGGCCTTGTAATATTAAGAGCACTGGTAGATTCTTAGGTCTGCTCCGGATTTGTACAAATTATATAATTTTTTTAATTATTGTTAATGTATTATTCTTATTCTTATTTATACATTATTTCTGAACAATGCATGAATGGTAATAAAAATTCTTATTCTTCTATGTTATTACTCAATTATTTTTAATTGAATACCTTTGAACTGCTTTAGTGATATATTTTCGGAGACTTGAAAAAGAATGTTCTTTTAAATAGTAAGAATAATGCTATTCTTCCTTTTTTGTAGGTGGATGTAGTTTTAACTGGCATGTCTTACGTCATTGACATTTATTACCTTATAACGCTACATAAACAGAATGACTACTGTGGATGCATGATAATGATCAATATCAATCCCCCATCAATAATATTAAAGAATTAATAGACATTTTATATCATTCAGGTTGAAGGGAGGAAGATGAGTTTCAAATAGGAAAGTTACAAATTAATTAATTAAATGCACGAACTAGACAACTAGACAACGTGATGATCATTATCATGCAGCTGATCAAGGTGGGTTGGTAGCATTAAATGATCTGGACTACTATTTTTTAAACCACTTTATGTATCTCTATTAAAGCCTATACTTTATTGTACGCAAAATAATAATAATAATAATAATAATAATAATAATAATAATAATATACTATAATTCAGTTAGGGGACGAGGATGACATTATATCTTTACGTGAGTTTTAACATGTATTTTTGCTGTACATATATCCCATTATATCTTCGATTCGATTATTGATCCATATATCCCAACATGATCACATACATTAATCCTGCATGCAGGTCGACATGCATGATCAGTACTTCTATATATAATTTTTTTGCATGTCCACATGATGACAAGACTAGATATATATCAGCACTAGTACTTAGAGTTAATGAATCATGATCTAGATCAATCGATCAATCTCGTGTACAATACAAATAATTTAATTTCTTTCCTATTGAACTTTGTTTTTTCCTATTGTTAACAAATTTGCATAGAAAAAGAAAGGGAGATTTTTGTGATCTTACACTGATCACGATCAAGTAAGGTTACCCTAATCTTTTTAATTTTTTTTATAAATTTTATAACAAACAAACTTCTTATTCCCATTAATACATGCAAACCTAGCAAGCTTATGAGCAACCTCATTACCCTTATCTTTAAGCCTCATACATTAATACAGGTCTTGTCTTATCTCTTCATTTCTTACTAGCTAGCTAGCTGTGAGGCCCTAATTCATTTTATATTCAACATATCAGCTCATCACTTTTTTCTGTGGGTGCTTGATAATTTTAAAAACTTTCATTTTAAATTCTCCACCTGTGAAATCTGTTAGAACTTAAAATAACTAATTCCGTGACTACGAAGAAAATAAAAAATAATCCCTATAATATCCCACAAAATTCAAAACAAAACCAATGGAATTCACTTAAAATTATAAATATAATATTAGAGTAATAGTATATATAGTTATAGAGTGCATAAATATCATATAATTATTTTTAAAAAAATCAGATCTATTATTAAAAAATTAATTAATTTTTATATAATCACATATTTATTTATTTATTTCAAAAAAATGATGTCACTTGCGTATTTACCATTGTAAATATAATGTACTATAAAATATTTTTATTAACACCTTTAAATTCTTCTCGACCACGTCATGCACACGTGGAAGCATGACATCATGTCATCAAATCCATATTCTTCATGATGCCATTAAAGACGATCTGTCCGTCCGATCAGTACTACTACTACCTTGCTGGGCCATTACGGTGAACCGGCAATGGCGGTGATTGAGAGTTTTGATTTATTTAGTGATTGTATAAAAATTGAAAATAAGTTGGATGGTATTTTATCATTTTTTAAATTAATAGGGCTTGTTTCTATATAGGTCTGAAAAGGGTATAAATACGCAGGCATGCATGGCTAGCAACTACCACTACTCGTACCACCATTAAGACACAAAATTTCTAGTACGTAACTACACCTCCTTTGCCGTTTCCTCGATCGAATGGCTTCCAGTGCTGGTGTTTCCGTTGTAAAAGCCGGATACTGGATTTGCTGGCCTAATTACGACTTCATCCGTCCGGTTGATCTAATACCTTCCCAACTCTTCACACATCTTTATGCTGGCTTTGCCAAGGTCAACGCTGATACTGGCGCGGTCACCCTTCCTGACCAATACTTGTATCAATTCCAAACCTTCACAGACACCGTTCGAGGACGGTCCCCTGATGTGAAAACTCTTTTATCCATCGGTGGTGAAGGCTCCGACCTAGGTCCAGTGGCAGCAGATCCAGTTAGGCGTGCAAGATTCATAAATGACTCCATAAATATAGCCAGGGAAAATGGTTTCGATGGCCTGTCGATGGGGCTCATCTGGTTTATCATCATCTCCTCCGCCTGGCGTGGCACTCCCCGGGCTAGTAATAAGCGGCTGATAATGACTCCGTATGGGAGATTATCCGTGGTAACGATGCTGGCCTCGTAACGGATCCGCTCAAATATAACGAGGGACAAGTCAATGGGATCACCACGTGCCAAGCAAATCAGGAACTGTGCACGAGCCCGACTGAATGTGCTCTTATGTGCCACCGGGTCTACATTTGTTGCAACAAAAATGTGCAACATGCGAAAGAAAGGCAGCAGCTGATTCTGGCTGAAGGAGTTCGGCCTATCGAGCTTCGTGCGGTCCGTGCCAGTGAGGATGTAGAAATCCTGGTCCCGCTCCGCATCACCAACCTCAGTAGCAATAGGATCGTCCTTGGGTCGATGTTCTTCTTCCTCGAATATGCTCTGGGAAAATGCAGCTGCTGTGTCAGCAGCCTGAGTAGCTGTCGACTCAGGTAGTATACGCGGAATCTGGAGTAAGTCGGCGATAACATCCGCCAAGAAGTGAAACTGTATACCGCGTACTTCGAGAGTATGGGATGATGCATCGTTAGGCATGGTGGCCATCCCAATGTAAAACTCTCGAACCATTGAGGGGTAAATCGTTCCCCTCAATGTGCATATGGGGCCCCAGCCTCTGGTGACGAAGACGTCTCTCAGCGTCTTCTGCTCCCAGCTGAGCTCATCAAACTCATTAATGAGGATTTCTCGTTCCCCCATAACAGTTCGTGCCCCCAGTCGAGCAATGTCCGGGTTGCCTCCATCCCTCCCTCGCTTCCTTGTCGTCATATACCGAACCATATCCTGAAAAAAAAAAAAATAGCATACGTATTATTCAGAAAATTAAAATAGCATCCTTATAAATTCACATAATTTTGACAGTAAAATAACTAATTAATTTCCTGATTACAATATCTAAAATAATAATAATAAAAAGAAACAATATTAAAAAATTTATACATGAAACGTTCGAACGTTATTGAAATAACGTTCGCACGTTAAGGCAAAAATGTTACGTGCGAATTTAGAAAGAAAATACGTTCGGACGTTGTGTCGAACGTTACATACAAACGTTCGACACAAACGTAGGAATGAGTCCATGACGTCCGAACGTTTGATGTTAACGTTCGCACATTTTGAATTTGAACCGCCATACGTTCGGACGTTTTTACTAGCCGAGGAATATCAACGGATTACGTGCGAACGTTTAATCCAACGTTCTTTTAAAACGTTGGATTAAACGTTCGCACGTTAACATTTAACGTGCGAACGTAAAGAATACTAAACGTCATACGTTCGGACGTTGTGTGGTAACGTCCGAACGTTACGACACGGAATCGCTGAGTCGACTCAGCCATTACCGAAAGCTTCGAAACGCATGTTTCGAAGCCACAAACAACCAAAATAATCATATACTAATAATGGGAAATGTTTCTACGGTCCTATTGTATCAATTTACAGTGAATGGTGGCCCGAAATCCAACTACAATAACCGGCCTACGTTGGGTTTCGAATTTTTGAAACCCACCGATTAAAATGGCCTTAAATAGATGAGGGAGGGGCACATTACCTTTTAGTGACGGTTGTGGTGGCGTTTGGCGATGGTTGCGGCGGCGTGCGTGGCGGAGAGGAAGAGAGAGTGAGCGTTGTAGTGCGAGAAATGGCCTGGAAACCGTCGGGCCTAGCTTTATATACAGTTAACGTCCGAACGTTCATTAAGTAACGTTCAAACGTTATTTTATACGTGCGAACGTTACCATGTAACGTTCGGACGTTATGTCAACATGCGAACGTATAACGTATACGTTCGGACGTTATGTTAACATGCGAACGTATAGCGTATACGTTCGGACGTTAACCATAACGTCCGGACGTTTAATTATATATTATATATTATATTATAACCGTAATATAATATATTATATAATATAATATATTATATTATATATTATATTATATTAATATATTATATTATAACATTATAGTAATATATAATATAATATATTATATCTATATATTACTATAATGTTATAAAATATAGTCTAATAGTTTAAATAGTATTTTAACTAACATATAGTAAAATATTTATAATNACGTTATGTTTAACGTCCGAACGTATACGCTATACGTTCGCATGTTAACATAACATCCGAACGTATACGTTATACGCTCGCATGTTAACATAACGTCCGAACGTATACGTTATACGCTCGCATGTTGACATAACGTCCGAACGTTACATGGTAACGTTCGCACGTATTGAAATAACGTGCGAACGTTACTTAATAAACGTTCGGACGTTAACTGTATATAAAGCCAGGCCCGACTGTTTCCAGGCCATTTCTCGCACTACAACGCTCACTCTCTCTTCCTCTCCGCCACGCACGCCGCCGCAACCGTCGCCAAACGCCACCACAACCGTCACTAAAAGGTAATGTGCCCCTCCCTCATTTATTTAGGGCCATTTTAATCGATGGGTTTCAAAAATTTGAAATCCACCGTAGGCCGGTTATTGTAGTTGGATTTCGGGCCACCATTCACTGTAAATTGATACAATAGGACCGTAGAAACATTTCCCATTATTAGTATATGATTATTTTGGTTGTTTGTGGCTTCGAAACATGCGTTTCGAAGCTTTCGGTAATGGCTGAGTCGACTCAGCCATTCCGTGTCGTAACGTTCGGACGTTACCACACAACGTCCGAACGTATGACGTTTAGTATTCTTTACGTTCGCACGTTAAATGTTAACGTGCGAACGTTATTTTTTACGTGCGAACGTTTAATCCAACGTTCTAAAAGAACGTTCTAAAAGAACGTTGGATTAAACGTTCGCACGTAATTCGTTGATATTCCTCGGCTAGTAAAAAGTCCGAACGTATGGCGGTTCAAATTGAAAACGTGCGGACGTTAACATCAAACGTTCGGACGTCATGGACTCATTCCTACGTTTGTGTCGAACGTTTGTATGTAACGTTCGACACAACGTCCAAACGTATTTTCTTCCTAAATTCGCACGTAACATTTTTGCCTTAATGTGCAAACGTTATTTCAATAACGTTCGAACGTTTCATGTATAAATTTTTTAATGTTGTTTCTTTTTATTATTATTATTTTAGATATTGTAATCTGAAATTAATTAGTTATTTTACTGTCAAAATTATGTGAATTTATAACTATGCTATTTTAATTTTCTGAATAATACGTATGCTTTTTTTTTTTTTTTTTAGGATATGGCTCAGTATATGACGACAAGGAAGCGAGGGAGGGATGGAGGCAACCCGGACATTGCTCGACTGGGGGCACGAACTGTTATGGGGGAACGAGAAATCCTCATTAATGAGTTTGATGAGCTCAGCTGGGAGCAGAAGACGCTGAGAGACGTCTTCGTCACCAGAGGCTGGGGCCCCATATGCACATTGAGGGGAACGATTTACCCCTCAATGGTTCGAGAGTTTTACATTGGGATGGCCACCATGCCTAACGATGCATCATCCCATACTCTCGAAGTACGCGGTATACAGTTTCACTTCTTGGCGGATGTTATCGCCGACTTACTCCAGATTCCGCGTATACTACCTGAGTCGACAGCTACTCAGGCTGCTGACACAGCAGCTGCATTTTCCCCGAGCATATTCGAGGAAGAAGAACATCGACCCGAGGACGATCCTATTGCTACTGAGGTTGGTGATGCGGAGCGGGACCAGGATTTCTACATCCTCACTGGCACGGACCGCACGAAGCTCGATAGGCCGAACTCCTTCAGCCAGAATCAGCTGCTGCCTTTTTTTCGCATGTTGCACATTTTTGTTGCAACAAATGTAGACCCGGTGGCACATAAGAGCACATTTAGTCGGGCTCGTGCACAGTTCTTGATTCGCTTGGCACGTGGTGAGCCCATTGACTTGCCCCTCGTTATATTTGAGCGGATCCGTTACGAGGCCAGCATCGTTACCACGGATAATCTCCCGTACGGAGTCATTATCAGCCGCTTATTACTAGCCTGGGGAGTGCCACGCCAGGCGGAGGAGATGATGATAAACCAGATGAGCCCCATCGACATGACCACACACCGCCGGAGCATTGGACAGGGGAGAGGCTCAGCTAGGCGTCAGTCTGGTCCTATGCCAGATCTTGTTCCCCCCACCGAGTCTGGGGCCGATGTTGATCGCCCGTCGGCGAGTACTAGTCAGCAGCCGGGAGTTACATCTGCTGGGGATGTGCGACCTGCTTGGGTTGATGCAGTGATGACAGATATGAAGGCGCATATAGACCGACAGATTGATAGACAGATTACGCATATAGATCAGGCTGTCGCACATCTTGCACATCATGTAGATGTGCTAAACAATAAGGTTGAGACATTGACTGAGGAGTTTCGATCTTTTGTAAACCAGCAATTCTGAAAAGTTTGTAAATTATCATATTTTATTTTTTATTTTCGACATATGTAATGGACACAAATATTTAATGTATGTATTATGTAGCTTAAATTTTAAATTCTTAATTTTTTTTTTAATATAACGTTACCAACCTTACTATTAAAAAAATATATATTATGGTAAATTTATGCAAATTAACACATTACGTTCGAACCTTATCACTTTAACGTTCTAACATTGGCTCAAATATATTAATGTTCGCACGTAATTAGACAAAACGTTCGAACGTTAGCGCTAAAAATTTTACGTTCGCACGTAAATATTCATAACATTCGAACGTTATTGTGAAGTGCGAACGTATTATGTGAAACGTTCGAACGTTTCAAAATTCTTGCCCAACTTTTAGTGACAGTTCCCACAAACCGTCACGGTAAATACGTTTTAGTCACAGTTTGAAAACCGTCACTATTTATAATCTGTCACTAAAAACTATATTTGTTGTAGTGATGTTAAGAGGTTTGATTTTTAAGGCTAATTAATATGCCAGATTCAACTCTTCAAAACCCTAAAGGTATGATCTTGGTCGAACCCTAACGTTTAAATTTCTAAAATTTTCAACATAGTACCCATTATTTATACACCCATATTATCACCATGGCAAAAGCTCTGATCTAGTACTCATTATCAAGCTCTGAGCATATATACGACTATTAACTTTCATAAGCTTTTTTTTCCTGTGTAATGATTTAACATTTCGGAATTCTCTAACTGTATATTTATCTAAATTGTCATTGCTGGGTTTTTATCTCTAGGTACATGTATACTTTTATGCTCGGAATGTCACAATTATGATGTTACTTTTATATGTATATCTATGAAATAAAATATTTCAAGATATAAGATTTATAATATGTGAGAAATGTGACCAGGATTATATGGATTGGTTGGGCAAGCTGGCCAATAACCCGAATGGCAAACTGAATAATTGAAGTATTCTTTCAAATGTTTTAGAACTTATGATAATGGAGGTTGAGTGAGAACAAAGTGTTATTCTCATTCACTACTAAAGATATGGTTTCTAAATATAATATGCTAAATTTGAGATTCAGATCATCTAGATAAGTTTTTAGTCTAAAATACTAGAAGAACGATAGTTGACACATAATATGAGCTTTACAACATTCATAGCTGACCGAGTGAATTTTTCAAACAATGTGAAATACTCAATAAATATTATATATTACAGAACTCACATGATATATTAATCATAATATAAGTATTTCTTTTTTTTTTCTTTTTTAATTTGAAGTTGAATAATAATTGACGATATGTGGTGATCAACGTCTAAAGTTTTCAAAATTTTGGAAATAATTTCTTAACTTCCACCCAACAATTTAACTAAATTTCAGAAAAAAGAAGAAGTAAAAGTTAAACACAAAAACTAAAACAACTTTTACAAAGATACAAAAAAAGTGGAAGAGTTCATAGACTCGAATGAAATATTGTCCAATTTCTTGCCCAAATTAGAGATTCCAATAGAAATAGATAGACACATCACTTATGTGAGAGGAAGTCTACACAATCCAAAAACTGTATATATCCAGATAGCATCCGTAAGGGTCTACATTATTATATATCTGCGTATCTCTTTCAACTTAATAATGTAACGAAATGAAGGTGAACCAATAAAAAATAAGTCACCGAACCGTCATTCATAACTCATTCTTTGATCAGTTAAGAAAGTCGAATTGGAAAATGAGAGAATTATCAAGATAGTTTTAGATAAAAGTTAAAAGTTGAATAAAATATTGTTAAAATATTATTTTTTAATATTATTAAATTGTTTTGATATTTGAAAAAGTTAATTTTTTATTATATTTTATGTGTAAAATTTAAATATTATAATAATAAAATAAGATGAATTAAAACTTTCTTTGTATTCAAATCTAACCTCGTACTACATTAAGTAAATGAAATAATTATTTTTATTTATATTTTAAAACAATACGAACAGGACTAGAGGAAAAAAGGCATGAAATTAAACTACGACAAGTTGCATGGCCCAAGGTGAAGAGTGGTACGTGCATGACATGAGCCTTACCTATCTCGTTTGAACCCACAGGAAAAATAATCATCAGTCGTCAACTTTAAGCAACAAAGTAAAATAATTATTTATAAAGGTCTTGCGGCCTTATTTTTCTTTGTTTCACCAAACTCTACGTTGATCTCATGTTTCTTATGTCCGGCCGACAGCTAGCCATCAGTGTTAGAAATGGATTTCAAGAATATTAATTACAGAAGAATTCTAAAAAACCCACACGTCAATCAAGTAAATGTAAGGAAAATGTGATTTATCCATGTAAGGGCAGCTTAGGCGGCTTTGAAAAGAAAAAAACAAATTAAAGCAGCTTACCCACCTCAAATACTTATATATATATATATATATATATATGATGAATAACCTTTGACCTCAATTCCAAAAACTTTTTTCGTTACACATGTCTTGGTCACCCACCTATACTTGATGTGCATCTTAGATCATCAGAAACCAATAAATTAAAATATTTGAAAATATTAAAACCCACAATATTTGACATTTTAGACCAATGAAAATCTAAATGCCATGTTAAAGTGCTACTGCTGCAACTATTAATTAGATACTGTAACGTCGTATGTACTACCACATTGAGGATATAAATATAAGGTATATATATCGACAAATGAAATAATAAGTGGAATTTTAGTTCATGCATAGTCTATAATCTCTCCCTTTCTAATAATGAAATAGTAAGTGTTTGTCCATTATGTTTACTATTATCTTTACTTCAGATGTTTCTTTAAGATTTGATCAATGCATTTGTTTTTAATGAAATCTCTATGTGAGTAAGTGTATTGTGTGGCAATTATAATGGGATGGGCCAGAGACACTATGATATCCCGTTTTTACATGTATTTTCACTAAAGGAGTGTTTTTAATTTAATTAATATATTGGTTTTTTTATTTTAAATTATTGTATTTTAATTGGTTTTTAATTTATTTGATGTTGTGTTTAATTTATTTTAGTCGTTTTCTGTTTTTAAAATCGTTTTCGGCAGATCAGTTTTTGGACTCCAGAGGTGAGGACTGTACCTCATTTCTTTTCCCTCATCTTTTCTTTTTCTTTTCTCTTTTTTATTTTTTCCTTTTTCCTTTTTCTTTCTTTCTTCTTCCTCCTTCCCCGCGCACGCACGGACTCCCTCTCTCCTCTCTCTCGTCGCCGACCTATTCACCACCCAGACCCGCTGCTCGCCGGTGATGTGGCCGACACAGCCACCGTCGTTCGGTCCCCCTCCGGCCGGTGATCACCCCCACCAATTTCCAGCTCCATCCGTGCCGCCGATCACCTCCTACAGCCCATTCTTTCCACACGGTTTTTCACCGATTCCGGCGTCGTCGCACCACCTCCGGTCACCATCTCTTCACAGCTTCTTCCTCTAACTCTTGCCGACCTAACCCACCTAATTTCGGCCCCGATCCGTTGCCGGAGCAGCTCTCACGAGCACAACTTCGATTTGGGCTTTTTTCGCTTCCTCCGCCGTTTCCACCACCACCCACGGCCAAAACTCACTTCCTTTAGCTTCATAAACATCTCAAGGCCATTCCCTATCAATTTTGTCTTGGTTTGTCCCTGTTCGAAAGTGGGTAATTTACTACCCACGGCCACAGTGTAAAATACACTGTTATGTTGCTTTTTCTCCGCCGTTTGTAACGCTGCGAGCTTTTGAAAAATGCCGTATAGCGCTGTAAGTATTTTCCAAACTCTACTTTTAGATTTAAATATATTTTTCTCTTACAATAAATTATCTGGTTGGTTGGTTGATTCCAGACTCAGTCCGAGGAGTTCGGGGGTCGGATGGATTGAGGATGGAGTTGCTTCGGTTGTTGATTTATGGTTGGTTGGTTGTGTTATGCATTGAGATTGCATTTACATGGTGCATGCACGTGCATTTTATTTAAATTGAGAAAAATCCTGTTTTAGTGGCGTAAATGGATTTTCGGGTGCGTGTGTCTCACGAGCCCAAGCCGGGATGGGTTATTATCTCGGTGGAGCTCCTCTGGTCACTCGGGAGCGGATAAAGCTGAGTGACATCCCCTGGGTTGTCGCAGGGCGACGACCGGATCGCACGATACGGTAACGCTGTCGTGTCGACTCCGTGGTCCCTAGAGTGGCGGGGACTAGAGGATGGCCTGGCCAGGTACGCGTTGGGCGCGAGTCTGGGCATCACTCGTGTAGGTGTCACACGCATAGTCGTTACCTACGGTGTGTCACAGAGACAGAGTGTGCGGATGATCCCTAGGGGAGATCATGGTGCATGCATAATTGGATTGGTTTTATGGTTTTCGGATACGAGCCATTATCTGGGATAATGGCGAGGATGTGTTGAGGCTTTGTGATCCATTATCTGGGATAATGGAGAGGATGTTTTAAAGGTTATGTTTTTGGGCCATATGGGATTTTTGGCGTGCGTGGAAAAATATGGTTTTTTGGGTTTTGTACATTGACATTCTCTCATGCATATTGTTTGAGTTTTAATATGTTTTTATCTAGTGGTGTTTGGATTTTAGTTACCTGCGGCACCATTTTTGGTACTGTAGATTTTGATGCAGAGATCGAGAAGGAGGAGGAGGCTGAGCCCGAGGATGCGGTTCCGCCGAAGTTCTGAGTTGAGTTTATGCTTTGTACTTGGCTTTGAATCGATATTTGTATTTGTAATATTTTATAACGTACGTTTTGAACCGCTTTGTATTAAACTAAGAAAAATTCTAGTACTTAGTTATATGTCTTCGCTATCCTCTGCGTGTTTCTTCGTGCACATTTGTCGCTTGCACACACTTGGCACTCGTCGATAGGGTGGTGACCCGTGTTGTCACCATCCGGACGTCTCGATTTCTCTGTGTCCGTACGTGGGGATTTGGGGGCGTCATTGGTTGTATCAGAGCGGTCCGGCTCTGGGTAAAACCACATGTCCCGTAGGTAGTACCAGAATGTTTTTAAGGTTGTGTTTTGAAATTTATTTTAAGTAAAGTTGCTTTTTGACATGTTTTATATGTTTGAATTTATTTGAGCTAGTTTGCTTGTGTTTATCTATTTAGTTATGTTATTGCATGCTGGTTTCTTTTTGTTTTCTTGTTATGTGGTTTTGGTTTTGGTTTTGGTTTTATGTTGTTGGTTTTATTCGTTTTTCTTAAAGGGGGTCAAGGGTTGTGTTGTGGCAGGAAGGCGATATAATCGAGGATACTATTATTAGGTGTGAACATTTAGTGTAGTAGGTTTGAATTTTTAGCGATGTGGTTTGCGTGTATGATGTTGAGGTTTGAAGGGAATTTCATGGTTTAAGCAATCTTTGTAAGGTGGGAACTCACGTAGCAATGAGGAGAGGAATTAGCTTTAAGTCGCTTAAGATGATTGAGGTCAAGGTTTTGTAGAATTTATGTAGCGAGGCTATAGGGTAGGAGGGTGTAGGTTCAGCGAACTTTAAGGACGTGTTTAAGGGAATTTTATTTAAGATTTGCGACCAGATATATGCAAAATGGTAGTTTGCCACCGGATTACAACTTTTCAGGAATTGGTTGACTTAGCCACTCTTGCAGAGCGAGAGGTTAATTTAAGTATGGGCTCCCCTCCAGGATAAAAGAGGCGGAGTTTTATTGGTAAATGAAGTAGTTCGGGTTCGCCTCAAAAGTTTGTTCAGCGGACCGGGACTCGACCACAAGCAGCCTCGGGAGTGCGTATGGGAGGACGAGTGCCAGTTTGTGAAAGATGTAATAGAGCTCACGGAGGCGAGTGTCGTTTGGGTAGTAACCAATGTTTTGAATGCGGTCAGACGGGGCATTTTGCTCGTGAGTGCCCTAGTCGAGTCCAAGAAAGCCGTGGAGCTCGTCTCAGTGGTAGAACTAACCAGAGGCAATTAGCTCGGGCTCGAATGTACGCAGTGACTCTTGGTACCGTTGGAGGCGAGGTTACGGAGACTCAGAATGCTAGAGTCATGGCATGATCTGGGTGATCTTTTAGGGAAGTAGAATAATTGAGTTCTTTGGTTCCGTGGAGTTTATGAAATGGTCTATAACGTAGTAGGTTGTAAGTTCAACAAATTTCAAGGATGGATTTTATGAAGTTTCAACAAAGTTTTAAAGTTGGGGCCTTATAGATTTTAGGAATATAAGTTTATGGTAATTAAGGTGTTAGGTTCGACAAGCTTTGGGGGGAAATAATTAAATTTCGAGTTTTAGATTTCGTGATTCGGATGAGTAATTAGGTGGCAATTGGGGCTTTAGATTTTACAAGCTTTTAAGGTGAATGTTTTAGATTAAAGCCACCAATCTTGAGAATTTCAGAAAATGATTTATTATCTATTAATGTTTTAGAATTTGAAAGATTTGGGAGTCGATTTTTCTATTATGGGATGTAAGCTCATTGATCTTAGAAGTTCTGGAAGATGATTCTTATTTGATTTAAGGTTTTAGAATTGCAGAGTTGAAGGACTGATTTATATTAAGAATTGAGTTCTTAGTTTTACAGACTTAGTGCTATAGCTTGATCTACTCTAGTGAGTGATTAGTTTGTAACCATTAAAATTGGGTTGATTAGAGTTGAGTTATTGATATGAAAATTTTTTCTAGAGTAGATTTCTTTGAGGATTGAAGATATCGAGCTAGTTTAGAAAATAATTATTGTTAACTCGAGGTTGTAGTAGCAGATCTTAGGAAACGATTCTATCGATTCGAAAGGTATAGGTCCATCAGGGTGTTGGAAATAGTAGATTTTGTGTTGGTATTGAATACGATTGAATTTGAGGTTATTTGATCCGTAGACTTTTGGGAATGGATTCTTAACAGGTTTAAGGTCATTCTCGGTACCAGACTTTAAGCAATGGCTGGTTGCTGATTTAAGGATATAACTTGAGTAGATTTAGGAATGATTCTTGCTGAGTTGAGGATATAAGTCCAGATGATGGAAATGTGATAATGGATAACTTGTACGTTTGAATGATTTTTTGTGTTGGCTAAGAGTGCATGGGATCGATGAGTAGTAATGGTACGTATGTATGGATTTCAGAGAGTACTGGTCTTAGTCTCATCTATTTTTGGCTTGGTAGGAGTTGAAGAGGAACCTGTGTGATAATATTAAATTCAAGAGATTTTGGCTTTGAGTTGTTTGGTAAGTTGAATGGAATGTGCAGTCGAAGCGGATTACCCATTGGGATGATGGTTTGAAACGACTGTTGTGTTTATCTTGAGAATTAATTGCAACTTGAAGTCATAGGAATTTAAATTTGTGAGGCTATACTTTTCCTTGGAGGTCAAGTATCCAGTTGGGAGAATTAGGGATATTGTTAATTAACTTGAAAAGAGATTGATAGGTCACCATGTGTGGTGTATGAAGTAATAAATCTTGGAAGTTGAAACTTATGCATCAACGGTGGGTAGCATAATCATATGTATGAAATAATAAAGCATTAGGATCCATGAGTGTTGTTTAATAGTTTTTGATGGATTGAAGATTTAATCAGTATGGCCTGTCTTGAGATTTATTTGTGGAGTGCTATTGAAGGTATTAGTTGTGTTAAAACTAGAGTTTTTGAGAGTACAAATAGGTGGGTGAGTTACCAAGAGCGTTTCGATTATGTCTAGGTGATGTCAATGGTAGTTTATAGTGAGTTAGTTATTGCAAGATTAGATGTTATTCAAAATATAGGTGATGAGCTTGAAGTGTGGGATATCAGATAGTGGTTATAGGCGCTCTCGTTAGTTGGCCGGGAAGGACTTGAGCCTTTTGGATATGTTCCTTATCTTTAGAAGAGACATGTGTATTTTGGGATGATGTTATGTGTTTTCAATTTAGGGCCTGGAGGTTGATTAGTATTGATTTCTGTCATCAATTAATGGATGTATTTTTGCGGAATGTGATTTCTGAATAGGGCAGCGATGGCCAACTGAGGAATGAGTGGAGATTTGTGTTTTTGGAGGTATATTATTTTCTATGGAAAGGTGATAAAGGTTTTCTTGTGATTAGGTGTGGATTGAGCTCGTACTTGATGATGTTAATTTATGAGGATATAACCGTTATGTATTTTGGCGAGTTATCAGAGTGCGCGCGAAAGCATGATTTTTGGAGATACTTAGAAATTCAAATTTTGTGTTGATTTTGAGGAATTAGTAGTGATTCGAAGTTTTAATGGGAGATTAATCATTTGGTCGTGCAATTTGGTTTATGGATGGTTAACTTTGGAAGTGGCTATTTGGTTACCAAAGTTGGAATGGGATGAAAGTTTGGAAGGTAAAGCAGAGACGTCGTTGATATTAGTGATTTATGGTGTGAAGTTAATAACCTTTGGATTTGTTAGGAGTTGTCGATGATATGTATCTCTCAATTATGTTCAGAGTTATATCCTGTATCTTTTTGGCGCTGGTGTTTGATCTTACAAATTTCGAGGACGAAATTTGTTTTAAGGGGGGGAGGATGTGATACCCCGTTTTTACGTGTATTTTCACTAAAGGAGTGTTTTTAATTTAATTAATATATTGGTTTTTTTATTTTAAATTATTGTATTTTAATTTGTTTTTAATTTATTTGATGTTGTGTTTAATTTATTTTAGTCGTTTTATGTTAGTAAAATCATTTTCGGCGGATCAGTTTTTGGACTCCGGAGGTGAGGACTGGACCTCATTTCTTTTCCCTCATCTTTTCTTTTTCTTTCCTCTTTTTTCTTTTTCCATTTTCCTTTTTCTTTCTTTTTCTTCTTTTCTTTCTTTCTTCTTCCTCCTTCCCCGCGCACGCATGGACTCCCTCTCTCCTTTCTCTCGTCGCCGACCTGTTCACCACCCAGACCCGCCGCTCGCCGGCGACATGGCCGACACAGCCACCGTCGTTCGGTCCCCCTCTGGCTGGTGATCACCCCCACCAATTTCCAGCTCCATCCGTGCCGCCGATCACCTCCTACAGCCCATTCTTTCCACACGGTTTTTCACCGATTCTGTCGTCGTCGCACCACCTCCGGCCACCATCTCTTCAGAGCTTCCTCCTCTACCTCTTGCCGACCTAACCCACCTAATTTCGGCCCCGATCCGTTGCTGGAGCAGCTCCCACGAGCTCAACTCCGATTTGGGCTTTTTTCGCTTCCTCCGCCATTTCCACCACCACCCACGGCCAAAACTCACTTCCTTTAGCTTCATAAACATCTCAAGGCCATTCCTTATCAATTTCGTGTCTTGGTTTGTCCCCGTTCGAAAGTGGGTAATTTACTACCCACGGCCACAGTGTAAAATACACTGTTACGTTGCTTTTTTTCCGCCGTTTGCAATGCTGCGAGCTTTCGAAAAATGCCGTATAGCGCTGTAAGTATTTTCCAAACTCTACTTTTAGATTTAAATATATTTTGCTCTTACAATAAATTATCTGGTTGGTTGGTTGATTCCAGACTCAGTCCGAGGAGTTCGGGGGTCAGATGGATTGAGGATGGAGTTGCTTGGGTTCTTGATTTATGGTTGGTGGTTGTGTTATGCATTGAGATTGCATTTACATGGTGCATGCACGTGCATTTTATTTAAATTGAGAAAAATCCTGTTTTATTGGCGTAAATGGATTTTCGGGTGCGTGTGTCTCACGAGCCCAAGCCGGGATGGGTTAATATCTCGATGGAGCTCCTCTGGTCACTCGACAGCGGATAAAACTGAGTGACATCCCCTGGGTTGTCGCTGGGCGACGACCGGATCGCACGATACGGTAACGCTGTCGTGTCGACTCCGTGGTCCCTAGAGTGGCGGTGACTAGAGGATGCCCTGGCTAGGTACGTGCTGGGCGCGAGTCTGGGCATCACTCGTGTAGGTGTCACACGCGTAGTCGTTACCTTCGGTGTGGCACAGAGCCAGAGTGTGCGGATGATCCCTAGGGGAGATCATGGTGCATGCATAATTGAATTGGTTTTATGGTTTTCGGATACGGGCCATTATCTGAGATAATGGCGAGGATGTGTTGAGGCTTTATGATCCATTATCTGGGATAATGGCGAGGATGTGTTGAGGCTTTGTGATCCATTTTCTGGGAAAATGGTGGTTTATTGATTTGGGCCATTATCTGGGATAATGGCGAGAACTGGTTTTAAAGGTTATGTTTTTGGGCCAAATGGGGTTTTTGTCGTGCGTGGAAAAATATGGTTTTATGGGTTTTGTACATTGACATTCTCTCATGCATATTGTTTGAGTTTTAATATGTTTTTATCTAGTGGTGTTTGGATTTTACTTACCTGCGGCACTATTTTAGGTACCGAAGATTTTGATGCAGAGATCGAGAAGGAGGAGGAGGCTGAGCCCGAGGATGCGGCTCCGCCGGAGTTCTGAGTTGAGTTTATGCTTTGTACTTAGCTTTGAATCGATATTTGTATTTGTAATATTTTATTACGTACGTTTTGAACCGCTTTGTATTAAACTAAGGAAAATTCTGGTACTTAGTTATATGTCTTTGCTATCCGCTGCGTGTTTCTTCTTGCACATTTGTCGCTTGCACACACTTGGTACTCGTCGATAGGTTGGTGACCCTTGTTGTCACCATCCGGACGTCTCGATTTCCCCGTGTCCGTACGTGGGGATTTGGGGGCGTTACAGACACTACAAGAGAAGCGGGCTTTCATGGCTAAAATTTAGTGACCAAAATGACTATTTCGGACGAAAACGACTATTTCCTATGGTTTTTGTCGGAAATAGTCATTTTGGTCACTAAATTTTAGCCACGAAAGTCCGCTTCTCTTTTAGTGAGAATTCCCCGAAACATTCCTACGAGATGTCACTATGAGTTTCATACAGGTTGAAGGAGTCCTCGTGAATGATTGGGGTGGAGCAGTATCATGTTAGCCTCACCTGATAGATGAGATGAAGAATTCCCTGAGCTTATCAAGTGTTCGTGTCTTCGAGTTGGTTAGCAAGGTAGCTGTTTCCCCAGTGCGGCATCTAAATCTCTATGTAAGAGTCAACTTGCACCATGTTGGTCAAGTGGGTGAGACTTCTCAATTTCAAACAGTGAAGCGGCTCATCCATCAAGCAATGTATGCCTGTGTGATGAATATCTATGTGATGACTGTGAACTACTATGTGACTGGTGCTTGAATAAGGGTGATTCCTCTCCTCGACGACATGCATAATTACATATTATGTTTAGAGTTTTGTGACAAAGGCAATTTCTTTAGGGGGTTATTCATCGCCACTATTATATAATTGTAGTTTGCTGAGTGTTTTCAAATATATGGGTTATTTCCAAAGAGGTTGACTTCTTGCCATGCACTAACACATGCGTTCACCTTTGTGTTTATTGCATAAAACTGTTCATTGCATAATCATGAGCATTGTTTCTCATTAGCAATCTTGTCATAACTGCCTAGCCTACCTATGGCTTTGAAATATTAGAAACATAGACTTTGATGTAAAGCTAGACCCAGGAGTAATACCTGAGAGAAGAGCCAACCCAGGAGTAATACCTGAGAGAAGAGCCAACCCAGCCTGAGCAACAAGCGAGTAGGCCTTTACACTAAACATTATTTTCCACTGCGAACCGTATAACTTCTTTTTTCATGCACGCATCCTAGTGAATGTTGCATGCCTATCCGAACTTAAATCCTTGGGTATTGCCGCATGGTTGGCACCTTTAGCACCATGGATCCTCGCTAAGTATGTTATCGAGGAATGTGGTGCCACAGCTTTGAATAGAAGTGTGTTTGACAACTCTGGGTAAATCCACTTTGTCATAAAGGAAGGGTACTGGAAATATAGGAATCTAACAATAGTATCATAAGCTTGGATCTTAGAGCATGATAGGCTTAAATTGTGTTTAATTATTGGAAGTTGAGTCAAAAAGTGATAGGTTTGGATTCTATGGCAAGGTCTAAGCATGGTGGGACTAAGAGTTCCGAGAGGCGAGCAACTAATAAGTAGTTGAGAGGGTGAGTCACTAGCAGAAGGGAGATATGGCAAACTAGCTAGGGCACTTAGTCGTATCTCAAACATATTGCAACAACATCATCAGCTTTACACTTGGCAGTTGATGATTTAGCAAGTTAATTCCCCTAGGGAGGAACAATGAGGTTGTTCATACGAGATATTTTATGCATATCATTATACGTGGATTTTCGATAATGAAGGACTGATGAAGGTGGAAAGGTTGATTAGGGATATTGGAAGGAATTTTTATGTGAGTGGATCCATCAAAAGTTAGAAAATCTTGTGCACAAGCTACTTTCTCTAAGGAGAAGCAACAACACCGTGATGGGGTGGCGAAAGGTAGCTCCTTAGCATGGAGTTGGGAGCCATGGAAAAGATCTCTTGGGAAGGATTTAAGAAGGAATTCAACGATTGTTATTTTCCTACTATTATAAAGCTACAAAAGTTGAAGGCTTTCTTTAACTTGATTCAAGATAAGATGCTCGTGGAGTAATACATTACGAAGTTTATGGAATTAGGGAGGTTTGCCCCACACCTCATTTCTACTCAGAGCATGAGAATAAATAAGTTTACACCTCACTCCAAGTGAAGTTGATGAAGATGCCTCAGAGACCTAGGAAGTAGGGGTCATAAGATGTACAGGACCTCAACCTGCATTTAATTAGTCAAACTCATAGGAGCATAGAATAAGTAGTAAGTTAGTTATTGATTTCAGGGAGAGCTAGAATATTGCATTTCTATGTGAGTGCACTTTTTGACTCGGGTTCATCCCAATCATTTGTCTTTGTCGCATTCACCCAAATGGATGGACTACAAGTGAGATTGGTATGACAAGGAGATTGATGCCAAGAATGATTTCCTCGTTTCAAGCAAAGATAGAGTTGGTGAATTTGTTGAGGTTAACTAGTGCATGTAGTGCTTAAGAAGAAGGAACTAAGGAGGTAGAAAGTATACTCGTAGTAAGAGGATTCCCATAGGGATTCAAAGAACTACCATGACAAGCCCCACAAATGGAAGTTGAGTGTTCAATTGAATTGAAACCAAGAACCATCCCAGTGTACAAGGCATCTTATCGGATGGCTTTAATTGAGTTGAGAGTGTTAAAGAGCCAATTGCAAGAGTTATTGGCAAAGGGGCTTATCATGCCTAGTATTTTACCTTGTGGAGCACAAGTGTTATTTGTAAAGAAGAAGGACAGAACCCTTAGGATGTATATTAATTACTGAGAGCTGAATAAGTTGACCATTAAGAATAGATATCCACTACCAAAGATAGATGATTTATTCGATCAATTGCTAGGAGTTGCAGTGTTTTCAAAGATTGATCTCAAGTCAGGATATCACCAATTGAGGATTAAGGAAGGCGAGATACCGAAGACAGTCTTTCAAACAATATATGTCTATTTTGCGTTAACGGTGATGCCTTTCGGGTTAGCTAACTCTCCAGCAGCTTTTTGTAGATATTATGAATAGAGTATTTCGGCCACTCCTGGACCTATTTGTAGTGGTATTCATAGATAATATACTGTTGAATTCCCAATTGTTTACCAAACTCAACAAGTGTGAGTTCTGGCTAGAGGAAGTGAAGTTTTTGGGTGAAGTGATATTTCTGGCAAGAGTCATAGTTGACTGAAGTAAAATTGCTGTAGTATTTGAGTGGCAACAACCCACCTCAATGTATAAGGTGAGGAGTTTTTTGGGTCTAAACTGGTTACTATCGGAGATTCATGGAAGGATTCTCTAGATTATCAAGTTCTCTTATGGCTTTAACCAAGAAGAACGTTAAATTTTTCTGGACAGAAAAATGTGAGCAAAGCTTTGAAAGACTAAAGAAGAGATTAACCATGGCACCTATTTTAGCTTTGCATGAACCTCAACAACCATTTATGGTGTTTAGTTATGTTTCCAAGTTTGGATTAAGTTACATCCTAATGGAAGAAGGAAAGTCAAAACATGAACTTTGGAGACCAGGCCAATTTTAAGGGGAAGGAATCCTAGGTGTCTCAACTTTCATGATAGCTTGAAATGGTTAAATAAATTAATCCATAATGGTTGGGACGAGTCAAGCCTACTGATGACTAATATATAGCTTGGAGTCTATATGATTAGGCGCCGCTTTTATTTGGAGAAATATAAGGTTATATTTGGATAAGTTCTAATGTTAGTTGATAACATTAGGCATTATTTGATCATAGAATGTAACATATATGACAACAGTAGATAATTATCTGCTAGCTATAGTGTCATCTCACTGGATTTTATTAATAAATTGCAGAAACGTCATTAATGTCTAATGTTGCATGGGTATAGAATTCCATTATTAAAAATTCGAAGAGATACAAGCCCGAGATGGGTACGTATTAGCCATCATCATTTTAATCATTATCTATTTGGTATCAATTAAACATATATAAACATATATATATAATTAATATTGGAAAAATTATAAGAAACATGCTGCATGCACGTAAAATATGAAAAATCTGATCACATTCCTTTGGGAGGAGCAAATTCCTGAGTTTTTTTAGTGATGTCAAGATCAATCTTCACATATAATTTTAATCGATCTTTTAAAAATATAAACAGACTTGTGATTTGGACTTTCCTTTTAACACAATACATACAAATTGTTGAAGTGATGATGATCAGATCGAGTTGTGGTAGCGTAATTTTCCTTCTCAAGAATAATTTACCGAGATAATTATTACATCTTGTAAATTAGGTAAAAGTATGCACAGTTGGTCCATGAAAATAGATTTGCAGTTCAATATGATAATTTCAATTCTCAAGTTTGAATCTTCAAAAAGAGTACAAGACATAAAATGCACAGTTCAATATAATTGGAACGTTGTTTTTTTTTTTTTTATAAGCAAAACACTCAGGAATATGAATATTCCTTGAATATTGATCAGTCATGCATGCATGGTGGCTTGAAATACATTGAAGAGAATGAGGCATATGCTTCTCGCCTCAGTCTAGTCCTTGGCATTGATCGTAGCATGCTATAGATTAAATAATTTTTGTTACGGATCTCTAAAGCAAGATGCCATCCATTTTAAAGGATTATATATATGAGAAGATCAGTTTGCAACAAATATTAATTAATTGTTTACACCGCATCCGGCGTGAAGATTAAATCTAAACTGTTTAATTAAATTTTCAGCTGCAGTGGAAACTTTCAAATATATAAAATAAAATGTATCAGAGAAGGTAAAACAAATATCATCAGATATATACTTACCCTAGAATGAGGGAAATGCAATTTTATCAAAATGAAAAATAAACATACACGTGCAAAAATCATTTCAAGTCTCGAACATATCTTTCACGATAAACATACATGATTTGAAACATCATTCCTTTTATTATTATTTTTTCGTCTTTCATACTTTAACGTAGATTAGGTTTGGATAGTGAGTTGAGATGAGATGAGTTAAGATAAAAGTTAAAAAGTTTTTTTTTTTTTTTTAAGAGATGAAGGTCACATTTCCATGAGTGACTCCCTCCAAATTTTATTAATTAAAAGCCATCACTTGTGGTGGAGGAATACCGTGGTAACTGTGGCGCCCCCAAAATCCCCACGTACGGATACGGGGAATTCGAGGCGCCCGGATGGTGACATCACGGGTCACCATCCTAACGACGAGTGCCAAGTGTGTGCAAGCGACAAATGTGCACAAGAAGATACGCAGCGGATAGCAAAGTCAATTATTAAGTACCAGAATTTTTTCCTAAATAAAATACAAACGGTTCAAAGGCACATAATAAAATATTACATGATATAAATATTGTTTTAAAACTAAGTACAAAGCATAACTTCAAATCAGAACTCCGGCGGAGCCGCATCCTCGGGCTCAGCCTCCTCCTCCTCCTCGAACGCTGCATCAAAATCTACGGTACCAAAAATGGTGCCGCAGGTAAGTAAAATCCAAAACACCACTAGATAAAAACATATTAAACTCAAACAACAAGTATGAATGAATGTCAATGCTCCAAAACTCATAAATCATATTTTCCACGCACGCCAAAAACCCAACTGGCTTAAAAACATAACCTTTAAAACCAAGCCTCGCCATTATCCCAGATAATGGCCCAAACCACCATTTTCCCGAAAATGGATCACAAGACCATCGCCATTTTCCCAGAAAATGGCCCATATCCGAAAACCATGAAAACCAACCAATTATGCATGCACCATGATCTCCCCTAGGGATCATCCGCACACTCTGGCTCTGTGCCACACCGCAGGTAACGTCTACGCGTGTGACACCTACACGAGTGATGCCCAGACTCGCGCCTCCACCTTGCGCGTACCTGGCCAGGCCATCCTCTAGTCCCCGCCACTAAAAGGACCACGGAGTCGACACGACAGCGTTACCGTATCGTGCGATCCGGTCGTCGCCCGGCGACAACCCAGGGGATGTCACTCAGTATTATCCACTCCCGAGTGACCAGAGGAGCTCCACCGAGATAATAACCCATCCCGGCTTGGGCTCGTGATACGCACACTCCCAAAAACCATTTACGCCAATAAAACATGATTTAATCAATTTAAATAAAATACACGTGCATGCATCATGTAAATGCCAATTTCAATGCTCGACAAATAAATTCAACCATAGCACAACAAATCAAGCAACTCCGTCCTCCATCCAGCCGACCCCCGAACTCCTCGGACTCAGTCCGGAATCAGCGAACCAACCAAATAATTTATTGAAAGAGTAAAATACATTTAAATCTAAAAGTAGAGTTTGGAAAATACTTACAGCGCTATATAGGATTTTTAGAAGGTTCGGCGCGAAGCAACGGCGATGCGAAAGCAACGTAACAGTGCAAATGCACTGTTCCCGTGGGTCGCAAAATACCCACTTTTGACCGGGGACAAACCAAGACACCAAATTGATAGGGAATGGTCTAGAGATGTTTATGAAGCTAGTGGAAGTGAGTTTTGGCCGTGGGTGGCGGCGAAAACGCCGGTAGGGGCGGAAAAAGGGCAAATCGGAGTTGAGCTCGTGGGAGCCGCTCCGGTGACCGTTTGAGGCCGGGGATGGGTGGGTTAGGTCGGCAAGGAGTAGGGGAAGAAGTGGTGAAGAGGTGGTGGCCGGAGGTGGAGCGACGGCGGCGGATCGAGCCACAAACCGTGCGGCTTTGGGGCGTTTTCCGGCCAAACGGCCGGCCGGTTGGGGCTGGGAGTTGGGGGGAGTGATCACCGGCCGGAGGGGAGTCGACCGGCAGGGGTGGCGTCGGGCACGACGCCGGCGAACGGCGGGCCTGGGTGGGGCTTGGTTCCGGCGTGGGTGAGGAGAGAGAGAGAAAGAGAGGCGCGGGGAGAGAGAGTCCGAGCGGGAGAGAGGAGAAAAAAGGGAAAAAAGAAAAAAGAGAAAAAAGAAAAAGAAGAGGAAAAGAAAAGAAAAAGAAAAAGATGAAGGAAATTAATGAGGTCCAGTCCTCACGTCGGAAGTCCAAAGACTGATCAGCCGAAAACGGTATAAAAAACATAAAACGATTAAAATAAATTAACACTACATCAAATAAATAAATAAACACCACTAAAAATATTTTAAACACTTCAATAAGCTAAAATAAAATAAATAACTAGTAAAAACCAATTATTTAAATTTTTAAAACCAAAAACAAGCCAAAATAAATTAAATCACAATTTAAATTCAACAGCCAATAAAATCTATTTAAAACTTGATAATTTAAAATAAAAGTACTATAAAATATTTAATTAAATTAAAATATCCCTTCAGTGAAAATACACATAAAAGCGGGTCATCACAGTAACAAACTGAGAACCAAACCCTAAGAACAGCAAATAAAACCAGTCTAAAAAGGCCTACAACCAAAACCAAAATATAGAAAGGAGAACAACAACAAAAATCCAAAGTAAACTCAAATTAACGATATAAGTAAGCTGGTAAGCCCAGCTTGTCCAACCTGATGACACCCCTTATATGAGTAGGCATAGGACCTTCCCCCTAAAATCGACATGTAATTCCTTTCTCACCTAGAATCTCGAAATTGATGAAAGTTGAAAATTAAATAAAATATTATTAGAATAATTTTTTTAATATTATTATTATTTTGAGATTTGAAAATGTTAACTTGTTTATTGTATTTTGTATGAGAATTTATGAAATTGCAATGATGAGGTGAAATGGTTGAGAGCCTGTGATGCCCCCAACTCTTACGTAAAGACAAGTGGAAATCGAGGCGTCGGGATGATGACAACACGGGTCACACATCCCAACGACAAGTGCTATGTGTGCGCGCAAGCAACACGTGTAATACAAAACATGCAGCGGATAGGCTAAAGTCAATCAACTAAGTATCCGAATTATTAAATTCAAATTCGTTTAACTACAAGCATTTAAAAAATATTACAGTTGTCCAGTAAAAACATAATAAAACCATAATACAAGATCAAAAAGCTGGGAAACAAATTCTGATATAAAAGCAAGTTGCACCAAATCATTCCTCCGATAGAGCCACCTCCTCAGGCTCAGCCTCCTCAATATTTGCATCAAAATCTACAGTACCAAGAGGCGATACTGCAGGTAAGTAATAATCAAAATACATTTACGCAACAACAATATGCATGCACAAGGCCCAAAAATCAATTTCCTTGAAAATGAATATTTTTTCCACGCACGCCAAAATCCCACTTTGGTCCAAAATATTTCCATTAAAATATCCGCCATTTTCCCAAAAAATGACCCAACATAAATTCCACCATTTTCCCAAAAAATGATCCTCATATCCTTTAACCAAATCTCGCAATTTTTTTAGAAAATAGCCCACATAGAAAATCTACTATTTTCCCAAAAAGTGGTCCACATAAATCCAATTTATCAAAACCTATCATTTTTCTAGAAAATGGCCCAAATATCCAATTTTATCGTATGCACCATGATCTCCCCTAGGGATCATCCGTACACTTTGGCTCTTAGCACCACATTGCAGGTAACGACCATGCACGTGACTTCATAACAAGCGATACCCAGCTCCATGCCCAGCACGTACCATGACCAGGCATCCTCTAGCCCCTGCCAACAGAGGGGCCATGGAGTCGGCACGACAGCGTTACTGTATCATTCGAGCTTGTTGTCACCCAACGACAACACAAAGGATGTCACTCAGTATATTCCGCTCCTGATTGACCAGAGGAGCTCCATCGAGATAATACTCCATCTCGACTTGGGGTCGTAGTACACATGCACCCGAAAATCCATTTACAGATGAAATAGTTTTCATTTCCAACACATGTGCATGCAATTATGCAAAAACCCAGTTTTCCTTTACAAACATGAATATGCATGCACTTATGCCATGTATCACAAGACACAAATATCCAACAACCAACAAATCCCAACCTAAACCAATCACACAAACAACTCATTTCTCCAATCCAACTGACCCTCGACTCCTCGAACTTAGTTTGGCACAACCAACCAATTCACAAAATATTTGTTAATGCAAAATATATTTAAATTTTAAAGGTTATTCGGAAAATACTAACAATGATGAAAGGCACTCCGGAAGATCAAAGGTCATGCCAAAAATTTCGAAGTAGCGGCGGATCTGAGTTTTCTAAGCAACGGCAGTGGGTCTCTAAAACCCAACTTTTGAACGGGAACAAATGATGACTTGGGATGGCTAGGAAAAGGCTTAGGGGTGTTGGTGAAACTAATGGTGGTGGTGGTTGGTCGTGGGTGGCGGTTGGAGGCCAAAAAGCATAAATCATAAATGTAGCTCAAGGGGCTTCAAGGGTGGCGAATTAGGGTTGAGTAAGGGTGGGTTAGGTAGCTGGAAGGCTGGTGGTGAAGTGATAAAGAGGTGATGGCCAACAACGGCGCGACGGAAACATAGGGACACTACAACCAGGGGTTGAGGTTGCAGGCTGGTGGGGAACGAGATGAAAGCGGCGGTGACTACAATGGGTAGTGGTGACGGCCCCACAACCTGAATGGGTTTTGCTCGACCAGCACAGAGAGAGAGAGAGAGAGAGAGAGAGAGAGAGAGGGAAGTTGGGGTGGGGGAGATCGCTGGAGGGAGGTGGAGTTGATGGGTTGGGCGGTGAGTTTCGGTGGTGCACGACGGCAAGGCTGTGTAGAGGGAGGACACATGGAGGAGAAGAGAAAAGGGAGAGGGGTCACACGAAAGGCAGAGGAAAAAAGGAGAAGAAAAAAAAAAGAAAGAAGAAAAGGAGAAAAAGGAAAGTAAAAAGGAAAAAGAAAAAATGAAGGGAAAGAAATGAGATTCAGCCTTTCATCTTAGTCTAAAAGTTGATCCAACGAAAATGATTTCAAAACGGAAAATTTAAATGAAATAATTTAAACGCAACGACTTAGTAAAGTAAAGTAAAATAATAAAATCTAACAAAAAACTAATTTAAAATAAAAAAAGCATTTTAAATGATGAACAATAATTAACAACAATAAAACACTTTGAATTAATTCCCACAGTTAGAAATAATAAAATAATACCACTAAAATAATATAAAATTTAAAATAAGAACACCCCTATTCGTAATGAATAAAATAGTTTATTTACTTAAAATACACATAAATACGGGGTATCACATCCTCCCCCTTAAATAAAATTTTGTCCTCAAAATTGGTAAGGTCAAACATTAATGCCCAAGCAGGATACAAAATACGACTCAGTACACATTTGAGAAAACATGCCATCAACTATTCCCATACAAGCATGAGTAATGCTCTCCCAAATCTACTCCTATAGGTTATTCCATCATACCCGCACTAGTCTCCCAATGGTACATCACGCCTAGTACTCCTACGGTGGCTATGTACTTTGAAATTTCCATTTCTACCAAATCTTTTATACAACATCCAATAAAATTTCAATGATTATTGTAACAGCCCGCTAGAAATTCAATGGTAGAATTTATATAGACTTGAGGAACCTTGTGAAAACTCCGTAAGTTTTCACGAATCGGCTAATCGCAAAGGTTTTAGTCTGTCAACATAATCAGTGTTATCATTCACTATGGTGCCAGAAATGTGTTTTTAATTGTTTGAGGTAGTTAGAAGTGTCAGAATATGTTACAGCATACACCACTAGACTCAGTTGAATATTTAGGATTTTATGGCGCAATAATCTATTTTCATAATTTTCGATGAAACGGTTGTTCAAAACTGTGAATTTATTTATAGGGGCACTTCAGGGTTGAGTTTTGGTAAACGGTTTTTACTGTAGGTTAATATGAATATTTAGAATTTTTCAGTACTAAGTTTATTACGTTTTTTTTAGGAGTGAATAGTAACCTCGATGAGCGTACTAATTGCAGTGTTTTCAAAATCACAGTGTGGAATGTCCAAATTAGGTTAGAGAAGTTTTATTTGGACACTTGGCAAGATCTTAGCCACACATAGTGAATAGTATTAGACACTTGGCATAAAGAGGAACCATCAGATGGATTTGTGAAGGAAATCAAGGTGTGAGATCATGCCACCTAAGCAAAACCCTTTTCATCTGATCAACCATTTGAGCCAGATCAAAGAAGGTTTCAACCCTAGCGAAACCCTAAATGGTTGGAATCCAATTAAAACCTCAAAAACTTGGTTGAAACCGAAACCCTAAACGGTTTCCCCAAACCCTAAAGTTGGCCTTCAAACCCTTTTTGATCTAATTTCTAGCTTTGTGTTTAATCACTTGATTAAATCACTTCCATATGCTATTAATTTCTCAAATTCTTGTTATGACATCATTATCCAACCTTTTAAACCTTGAAAATTTGATTTGGCCAAGAAAAATTGGATTTGAGCTTGATAGCATCTCAAACCCTAACCAAACCCCCTTTAAACCCCAAATTGAAGCCTACTTGGTTGAGGCCCTCCAAAGCCCACGAATTTGGTCACCATGTCAAGGCTTCTTGGAGAAGTTTCCTCCCCCACATGGCAGACCATCCACTACCCTTGGCTGCAACCAATAGTGCCTTGATGAGATGGAGAAACCCACACTATCAACCTCCATACCTCACAGCTTCTGCAGGCTGTCCTCTCCCTTCACTATTCTCCACTTTATGTCCCATAGCCACCTCCAATCAAGGGTCTTTCAAGCCCATATCTTCACCCTCCAGAATTATAGAGTCGTGCAAGCCACACTTCTTTCACTTTAATCACTTATTCACCTTGTTCTTAGAGAGAAACCCGAAAGAGCAATCTCGGGCAGATTTCTATGTCTTTTTGCGTGGAAATTTTTGACCCTTTTTAGGTTATTTCACATGATGACTCCTTCATAAAAGTTGTTTTTCTTTGAGTATCGTTTCCATATATATATTATCCGTATCATTACATGGTCATTGGTCGGCCAAAAGTATTTTTAACCATGGAAAGGTCATTCTAGGTGTGAATCTGGAGAGTATGTTATGTTTCGGGGTTTTTGACCAAGCTAATGGACATATCTTGGTTTGAAAATTTTATGGAGTACTTTTAGCATGTGTATAAGAGTTCTCATTAAGTTTTTGTTGCATGACTAAAACTTTTGATGATAGATTTTCTTAGATCTAGAAACTTGAAAACTGGAAGTGGCAAAACAGTTTTTATTTGGAGAAAGTTTGAATATTTCGAGGTTTGATCTTACTCTAAAGGCTTCGATATTTTTATATGATGATCCTAAGTCTCTTATTTCCATGTTATGATGTTATTTTGAAGATATTTAGAATTAGTTTCAAAGATACAATTTTTCTATGCCAGAGGATTTCAGTTAGGCCTAAGATTTGATGTTTTTGGATTAGATCCATGTTTTATTGATTTTTAACCATGTGATTTTAAGTTTGCTGGTTGGATCCTATTTAAGACACATTCTTCAACCATGTGATGCTTTATTTCAAAGATCTCACCTTCTTAAGCCAGTGATCAAGAGATTTATCAAAGCTAATTAAGGAAAAAGTTTCTGTTTTTGGACTAAGTGTAAAACCAAAAACTCCAAGTGTTATTTTGTGATTTTGGTAACTTAAGTTTGATGATTTAAAGCATGGTTGATCTTAGAATTATGTTATGAATATGTTATGAATATGTTAGAAGTAAGATTTGATTTTTGGAATTCCTGAAGATGTTTTGATTTAGGGTTAAAGCCTGTGATTAAGTGTTTGGATTTTTTTACAAAAAATTTGGTGTTGAGTATTAGCTTTTTCTAAATGAAAGTTTTAAGTATGGTTGTAAACTTAGAATAGGAAGATCTTTGTTGCAAAATTTTGGTTTAAGCATGAGTTTTGAAGTTGGAAAGAATTGTAACAAAAATCAAGAGAAATCGCCTATGGATGTTTCGGCCATAGTGTGTTTTCCATAGTTGTGTTTTGTTTCAAATTTTTCTAAGTTGATATTTGAGTTTAGGAAAAATTTTGCACAATGAATGTAAATTTTGAAAATTTTTGGAGTTAGGATGTGAAATCCTTAAGTTATGGGTAAAATGATCATTTTCCCACATGTAGAGGGTAAAATGGTAATTTTACTCTAAGTTAGCTTGTTTTCATGTTTCTAATTGTTAGTAATTAAATTTCTAACTTTTAGAATACCCTCTTACAGTTCCTCGTGTTTTGTGCTTTATTCTCACAGAATGCGACGATCAAGGTAAGTTAGCTTCTAACTTACTATCAGTTTATTGTATATGTGTGATGGATAAGAGAACTACAATTTATGTATGTATGTTATCATATATGCCATGCCATGCCACATCATTACATGTTTATCTATTATGCATGATTTATTCTTTCACGAATATTTATCTGTTATACAATCTATTCTATCACGTATTGCCATATGTTATAAGTATGCCATGTTAAGTATGTCATATATTACATGTATGTTATAATCATGTAATATTCACCATTGTAAGTATGTCATGTTAAGTAAAGAAGTCAGATTAAGTTTGTGTTAAGTCAAGTTTCAAATTACGTTCATGCTAAGTTATTCATGTCAATCATGACCCTAAGTGCTAAGATAGGATAATATCCTATTGGAACTCCTTTGTTCACACTGGAGTGTCTAAATAGGTGTGAAATTTCCTGGGTTGACGAAGTACAGTAAACAGGCTGCGAACGGAGCCTAACTAGCTGGTCACCGGAGCGCGCCAGGCACTAATGCCAATGGAGCCATATTTTAATTTACGTGTGTTCACAGCAAGTGTGGCACAAACAATTCATAGGGCCACAACAACTGTGGAGCATACGTTATGTGAGACACAGCAATTGTGACCCGTAGAATACATGGGGCCACGACAACTGTGGAGTACGTATTAACGCACTCACAGCTGGTGTAGATACCTGTGTTGTGATGCAGAAATCTGTAGGGACACACTGCTCAAGGGGACCCGTGTAGCACCCATATGGTCACGTTATTAATTAAGTCAATTGAACAAGAGTCCAAGTTTATGTCAAGAAGTTAGGAATAAGCACTCATGGTGACCCCATGAGATAAGACTAAGTTCCAGATCAAGTTCATGTTATGTTATGTTATGTTATGTTCATGTTCACATTATGTTTCAAGTTCATGTTCATATCATGTTATGTTATGTTCATATTCACGTTATGTTTCAAGTTCACGTTCATGTCATGTTATATTCACGCACATGTTATGTTCAAGTTCACGTTCATGTTATGTTATGTTCATGTTTACATTATGTCTCAAGTTCACGTTTATGTCATGTTATGCTCAGGTTTATGTTAAATTCAAGTTCATATTTATGTTATGTATGTTCACGTTCATGCTATGATTCAAGTCCATGTTATGTTTCAAGTTCACGTTCATGTTATGTTGCTAGCCCATGTTATATTATAAGTTCAAGTTCATATTTCAGTTCAGGTTATGTCAGTTATGCCATGCTATATGTCAAGTTATGCTATTCTTACTTACGATTTTAATTATGCATTCATGTTTTTACTGTCATGCATTCATAATTAACCTGTGTGGGAGTTTCCTGTTAACTTACTGAGATTTGTAATCAAATCTCACCGTGGTAGTCCCAACTACCATTCCCCCCGAATGGTAGGCGATGTGTCAGGATCAGTGTCGAGAGCGCACATTGGTAGACTTAAGGAGGTTGACTAGACGCCGCAGACATGAAACGGAGCTTACAACTTCCATAGTTAGTTTTTGGATAGTTTTCTGGCCTCGTTAGTCGAGTTACATGAGTTACTCGACAAACTTCCTCAATAGTGTATTTTGGTAATGTAAATATGGAGTCTGGTCTCCCATGTTTTTAAGGTTACAGTCTTCTAAGACTCGTACTGAAATCGTGGATGTTTATTTTGTTAAGTATGCTTGGATTACGATTTAACTATTTGAGATATTATAAGTTTGGTGCATAGTATTGCTCAAGAAAAGAAACTTATCCACTGCGAATTTTGCATAATGCTAGATGCATGTTAGGAACATTGCATCTTATATGTAATGAACGGGGGCAGGTAACCATGTGTTGCATGTCCCGACGCTTCAGATGTCTATTCGATCTCAAGTGAAAATCTGGGCGTCACAATTATTATTTTCATACAACAAACTGTGCTAACCTCAATCGACTCCTATGTTAAAACATCCAAACTTTCATTGTATTCTACAAGTTGGTAACCTATTAGCCACTTCCAAAGTTAACCATCAATAAGCATAATTAGTACAACGAAAAGATTACTCTCCAATTACAAGTATCTTCTCAAAATTTTGAGTCACAACTAATTCCTCAAAATCAGTACAAAATTTGAACACCTAATTATCTCCAAAAATTACACTTTCCTGTACACTCTGAAAACTCGCCAAAATGCAAAAGGACTATGTCCTCATACATTAACATCATTGAGTACAAGCTAGCTCAACAGCTATAAACAAGAAAATCCCTTATGACATCTCGATAGAAAATAATATACCTCCAAAAATCACAATTTATCACTCATTCCTCAGTTGGCTCTCACTGCTTTAATCTAAATCAACATTCCACAAAATATATTCATGATCATAAACAAGAAACCAGTACCAAATCAACCTCAACATCCCAGATTGAAAGCAAGTACCTTCATCTCAAAAAATACACAGGCTCCATCTAAGATAAAGAACAAACCCTAAAAGACTTGAATCCATTCCGGCCAACCAATAAGCGCCCTATAAACTTCTACCCGAAAACCTATACTTTAAAGCTCATCACCTCAATTCTAAATACCATCTAATTTGGAGATGACTAAACTCAATACCAACCACCATTTGAATTTACCAAAACATTATTGAAACCTTCTTGGTAACTCTCCCACCTGCTCCTAGTCTCATAAGCTCTAGTATTAGCACGACTAGTTCCGAAATAGCATATCGCAATAAAATCTTAAAGCAAGCCATGTCATGAGTGCACGAAAGTGCACTCTAAATACCTTATTATTAGATTAAAATACTAAAATATGAATAGAAATAATAGAAATTAATGTGTATTCTTGAATTGAATTTCTATTTACTTTGGGATACTCGTAAGAAAATTTTTATGTTTAATTTCAGAGTTTATAAAAGAGCAAGTCAAAGCCTAGTCAAATTCAAAGGAGAAATTTTATGTGGTTTGAGAGCAATTTGGATCAAGAAAAAAAAAATCTTAATAGGAAATTGCAAGAATTCCAAGTTCAAAATTCGTTAAAAGACAGTCTGGACATACTTTAGTATTTTGACCGTTACTTTCTTACTCACATATCGGATTTATGTGATTCTTTATGCGTTAGAAAGTTATATTCAAGGGCTATAAATTTCTTTCTAATTAAGATTTCCAAATTTGAAATCCTGAACCACGTACGTGGCTGCCAAGATTAGTCCTAAAATTTAGGTGATTTTTTTATGCGAGAATTATGAAGACATTAGGATTTCTTTCCTACACTATATAAGCATATCATTAGCACAAAATAGGGGAGTATGAGAGGCACAAGAGACAAATTTGAAGAGAGGAGAAAATCACTTCCATGGCCTCCGTTTGCTTTAGTTTTTTCTAGAGATTTTTGTTTTCCATTATATTTATGGTAACTAAATTCTCAAGTAGGTCTAAGGATGAACTTGCACATTAGATGGTATTTTTAATTTATATATTTGATTTTCAATTACTAAAACTCTTTTATTTTATCATTCTCAATTCATTGTTGATGTTTTTTTCTTTGAATAACCATAAAATTTATTATGTTTATGGATTCAGTCATGCCTTTTCGATTGAATGGATTGGTTCTTTGATTATGTTTGGATCAAATATTTATCTATATTGATTTAACTCTTTGTTGCAATATTGCTTCCTGAGTATATTGTCGTCGTTGGATTTTCTCAATAGGGATAATAATTACGTATTTTAAAAGTGATAAATGATTGTTCAAATGGTTACATTTGGTTTAATTTTTGTTTATAAATCTATACCTTCTGATTGGAAATTTTGAGAATTAAGTTCCCAATTGAAGTATTCAATGAATTAAGAATAATTAAAATACCAAATTTATGCAAGGGATTCCCGACACTACTATTCGTCAAATTTGAGTACTTCTTCCGTTAGCAACTTTGCTTCACTTCAATTTGAATTTAAAATTAATCTTTGTTCTCCATTAATCATTCAATATTTTTCTTCAGCTTCTTTGTTCTTTCTGCTATTCTTTTAATTTTTCTCTCTATGAAATCGACACCCCAAAACTGTGCTACAACTACTGCATTATTCTTTGGGCATTATCAAATTTTGGTGCCGTTGCCAGGAGACGGTAGGAGAAGTGTTAGATAGTTTTTCTTTTCAGTAATTTGTAACAGCGGTAACTTCATTTCCTCTTTTAGCTTGCTGTATCTTTATTTTATTTTATTTTATTTTTATAGTTTTTTTTAGTGTTGCATTTTTCTCTGCCTTGCATGCACAGGTATAGAGACGCCTTGGGTTAGTTTGCTTGTAGACCAGTATTAGAGTCATAGTTAGAGTCTAATTTTTCTAATCATTTGTTTGATAATCCATCTAGTCTCGAAAAAATGAGTGAGCACGAAAATCAACCTAGGACTCTACATGAGTGCCTTCACACTACACGCATAGCCCATGCATTATATTTCCACCAAATATTCCTCCAATAGATTTCAAACCAAGTATCATACAACTTCTCCCTACTTTTCATGGTTTAGAGAGTGGAAATCCATATGTGCATATTAGGGAGTTTGAAGAGCTTGTTGCTACATTTCATGGTCAATATGGTATTGTAGATGTTGTTCAACTTAAGTTCTTTTTTTTCCTTACTATAGGATAAGGTGAAGAGTTGGATGTATTCATTGAGACCACGGTCGATTGGGTCATGGGCTGAGATGACCCAAATTTTTTTCTATAAATACTTTCCTTATCATAAGACTAATACTTTAAAAAGTTGAGATTTGAAAAGGCAAATCTCAACTTTTACACAAAATGATAGTGAGACTTTGTATCAAGCATGTGAATGTTTTAAAGAGTTACTTGGCTTGTGTCCCCATCATGGTTATGAAAGCTAGCGTCTAGTTAGCTATTTTTGTGAAGGTCTCTTCCCTAGAGAGCATCAATTTGTTGAAATGATGTGTAATTGTGAGCTTTTAGAAAAGGAACTGGATGTGGCAATAGAGTATTTGAATGAACTTGCAAAAAAAGCTCACAATTGGACAGAACCAAATGCTTTTGACAGTACCAATCGAACATGCTCCAATCAAACTCATTCTAGTGGAGGCATCTATCATCTCAAAGAAGAAGATAACTTGAAAGCAAGTATGGAGGGCCTAACTAGAGAGTTAGAGGCACTGAAGATGAAGGAAACTATGGCAGCTCGTATTATTCCCCAAGTTGATGCCTCTAAACTTTGTTTTATTTGTCAAGGAGTAGATCATCTTACACAAGATTGCCTAACACTTGCTGAGATGAGAGTAGTGCATGAGGAACATTGCAATTCTCTTGGCATGTATAAAAAACCCTTTTCACCCTACTCAAATACATATAATTATGGTTGGAGAAATCATCTAAACTTTAGCTAGAAGTTTGAAAACCAGCCACCTACACAATCTCCTAGATCATATCCTACACCATATCATGATGCTTCTTCTTCTAGGAGCCCTTTAGAAGATACTTTACATGCTTTTATTGAGGCACCGATTAAAACTAATCAAAATTTTTAATTTTTAATTACGCAGGTTGTTGAAGAAAACAAGGAGATAAAGAACCATGAATCCAAGATGATGAGCTACTTGAGTGTGAATGAACATGGCAAGTTCCCTTCTCAAACTCAATCCACACCCCAAGGTCAACATATGGCACAAGAAAATTTGAAGGATGTCAATGCCATTATGACACGAAGTGGCAAATCCTTACCCATCCCAACAACTGATAAGTTAGAGGAGGTTGAAGAGGATCAAAGCAATAGTGATGCACAGCTGCCAAGGAAGCAGAGGTAATAAAGAGCCTAGTTAAGTTACCATTTACTCAAACTTTAAAACTGAATAAGCGAACTTTGGATCTTAGCAATGAAATCTTGGAGAACCTCAAGCAGGTAAAAATTATGCTCCCTCTTTTACATGTTATTAAGCGAGTTCCTACTTATGCAAAAGTTCTTAAAGATTTGTGTACAGTTAAGAGGAAGCACCATGTTAAGAAAATAACATTTCTGACAGAGCAAATTAGTGCTCTAATTGAGTAGCGAATTCCTCCTAAGTACAAGGATCTTGGTTGTTCAACGATTGCATGTAGCATCGGAAATCATGAGTTTGGGCAAGCCTTTCTAGATTTAGGAGCTAGTGTTAATTTGATGCCTTATTGCATTTATTTGCAGCTTGGTTTGGGTGAAATTAAGCTTACTTTTGTTGTGCTTCAGTTGGTTGATCGTTCAGTTAAGAAACTAAGAGGGATAGTTGAGGATGTTTTAATCCAAATTGACAAATTTTATTATCCTATTGATTTCTTAATTTTGGACACTCAGTCAATTGCAGAGTCTAACTCTATGGTTCCTCTCATATTAGGTAGACTTTTCCTTGTTACGGCTAATGCACTTATAAATTGCAGGAATGAGTTGATGAAAATATCTTTTGGAAACATGACCATGGAGGTCAACATTTTCCATATTGAGAAACAACCAATAGATGATGAGTGCCACCAAACATACATGCTTGACGCACTCATAGACAAAAGAGTTCACACAATTCATGATTTTGATCCCTTGAATATTCCATTGTTAATTCTGAGTTTGATATTATTAGTGATTCATCTGATATTGTTGATATTTGTTTTGTTTTTTATAAAACTCAGGATTATAGAACATTAGTATGGCAACCGAAATTTAAGGAGTTGCCTAAGAAAGGTGAAAAACAGAATCCTTCAAGTATGGAAGCACAAAGAGTGAAATTGAAACCTTTGTCTAAGTCTAAAATCTATAAGGTTAAAATGAAAGCGTTTCATGATAAAAACATTTTTAGGAAGACGTTTAAGCCTAATGACTAAATACACTTATATGATTCTAGACTTCATAAACACCTAGGAAAACTTTGGTCTAGGTGGACTAGTCCCTTTGTAGTGAAACATGCTTTTGAAAATGAGGTGGTAGAAATAGAGGATCCTAAGAATGGTCGGATCTTTGAAGTAAATGGTCAACACCTTAAAGCATTAATTAATAGGCAAGTTCCAGAAGTGGAAGATATTCCACTTGTAGATCTGGTCTATCAACCTTGACCACACCACCCAGATATGTTTTTTTTATTTGTTTTTTTTTTATTTTCATTTTCTCTTATTTTCTTTCTTTTTCTTTTTGTTTGTTGTTGTTTTCTTTGTTTTTTTTGCATGATAGTTTCATTTCGTCATTTCAGGTTACCATCTTTGGTGCTTAGCGAGGTACCCACGTCACTCATTAGGTCTATTCTACCATTTTTAGTTACAACCCATTCAATTTTGACTCTTAAACATTGAGGACAATGTTTCATTTAAGTTGGAGGTGGTGGTGCAAATTCAGTATTTAAAATGTTTGTTGGAACTCTGTGACATATTTTTATGTGTCAATTTTTTGCATCACACGTGCATCCTTTTCATATGTGTACTCATTCCCATTCATAGCCATCTTCATGAATTCACCAAACCTACTATAATCATTTTTTACTGAAACATTCAAAGAGCCCCTAATGCACTCATCCAAGTTTTGTGGTAAGATGGTGGTTTGACACATGTAACTAGAGACCTCTTTTGCTTAAGTATTCATGTGAGTTTGGAGAGGATTGAGACTACAAATGTAGTAAATTGTGATAAATGTTCATCGATATGTTAAATTGAGCATTTCTTTTGAGAATATTATTACATGGTCTGTGGTAAGAAGGTAGATATACTTAAGATTTGATAAAGGTCAACTTAGGATCAACGTTTGAGCCTTTCAAGCTAACCATTTCCATCAGACCCCTAGTAGCCAACTTTGAGCCAATAAACACATGTAGTTTTTACTTTTCATATGCCCACATCAACCATGCCTCTCCACATTCGAGTATAGCCTATATACTGATTTTTCTATCCTTTTTACTTCCAAGTGTATACTAGGTGTGGAATTTGTATTTTCTTTTTTTTGTCTTATCATTTTCAATAAATAAAAAGAAGAAGAAAAAAGGAGAAGAGTACAAGTTGCAAAGTATTTAATTGAGTGAGCTTAAAAAAAAAATCGAGGTTCGGTAGAAATGGCATGGCAAGAATACCAAAGTAGCTTATTTCTTCATCAAATTGTTGAAAAAAAAAAAAGAGGAAGAAGAAGGAAAAGAATTATTATTTGATGATCTGAAAAGTTGGAGAGTACATCAAGTGAGAAGTGTGGTCTACTGAGATTTTTAATAAGATTCTCTTTGTATGTACTTGAAAGGTTTTGAATCATTTTCATCTTTTTTTTTTTTTTCATTCAGCCCCGAACCAAAGCCATGTTACAACCTTTTGTGTTGACCGTTTTGATCCTAAGTAAGCTTTTGGAAAGAGTAGTGGAATTCTTATTTGTTAGAGTTTCAATCATAAGATCAATGTTTGCTTACTGCTAGTACATAATTGCCTAATTCCCTATGAGAGTGTGTGTACACCTATGGTGAACTCCAAGAGAGAATCCTCACTCGAAACACTTTTATACCCTTGAGTTATGGAGTTGAACCTTTCGCTAGAGATGTTCTTGATGTTGCATGTGTCAAGGCCTCTGGTTAGATGGATATAGTTTGGAACACACACACACTCTGTGGATTCCTATAGGTGGATTGCTTGTGATAGGGTTATTGAATTCCTAAGATTGCTTTGATATATGAATTTGGAAAGTGTGACTTGGTGGCCTTTGTGTGTGATTTTCTTTAGTCTCTTTCATTGTTTTGGCTTGAACATTGCTAGGGACTAGCAATGAGTAAGTTGGGGGGTGTGATGAGTGGGCGAAAGTGCACTCTAAATACCTTATTATTGGATTAAAATGCAAAAATATGAATAGAAATAATAGAAATTAATGTATATTCTTGAATTGAGTTTCTATTTACTTCGGGATATCCCTAAACAGATTTTTATGTTTAATTTCAGAGTTTATAAAAGAGCATGTCAAATCCTAGTCAAATTCAAAGGAGAACTTTCATGGAGTTTGAGAGCAATTTGGGTCAAGAAAAAAAAAATCATAAATGGAAACTACAATAAGTCCAAGTCCAAAATTCACTAGAAGATAACCTGGATATACTTTAGTATTTGGACCATAACTTTCTACTCACATATCATATTGATGCAATTTTTGATGTGTTAGAAAACTATCTTAAAGGGATATAAATTTGTCTCTAATAAATATTTTCAAATTCGAACTCCTGAAACCTGTAAGCGGCTGCCAAGATTAGTCATAAAATTAGCCGATTGTTTTATACGGGAATTATGAAGACATTAGGGTTGCTTTCCTACCCCTGTATAAGCATATCATTAGCACGAAATAGGGGAGGAGGAGAGGCACAAGGGGCAGATTTGAAGAGATGAGAAAATCACTTCCATGGCCGTTGTTTGCTTTATTTTTCTCTGGAGATTTTTTTTGTCCATTATATTTATGGGTAACTAAGTTCTCAAGTAGGGCTAGGGATGAAATTGCACATTAGATGGTATTTTTAATTTGTTTTTATTTATGTATTTGATTTTCAATTACTAAAACTCTTTTATTTTATTATTTTCAATTCATTGTTTATGTTATCTTCTCCAAATATTCATAGAATTTATTCTGGTTATGGATTCAGTCATACTTTTTCTATTAAATGGATTAGTTCTTTGATTATGTTTCGATCAATTATTTTTCTAGATCGATTTAGTTTTTTGCTGCAATATCGCTCCCTGAGTATATTGTCGTATTGGATTTTCTCAATAGAGATAATAATTCACATATTTTAAAAGTGATGAATGATTTTTCAAAGCATTAGATTTGGTTTAATTTTGGTTTATAAATCTATACCTTTCGATTTGAAATTTTGGAAATTGAGTATTCAATGAATTAAGAATAATTAAAATATTGGATTTGTGCAAGGGATTCCCGACGCTCTACTGTTCGTCAAATTTGAGTACTTTTTTCGTTAGTAACTTTGGTTCACTTCAATTTGCATTTAAAATTAATCTTTGTTTTCCATTAATCATTTAATATTTTTCTTTAGTTTGTTTGTTTCTTCTGCTATTCTTTTAATTTGTCTTTCTGTGAAATCAACACCCCAAAGCTGTGCTACAACTACCGCATTATTCTTTGGGCATTATCACCATGTTGTTCCAATCTCTAATCCATCAAAACTATTGCACTACACTCTTGGAATCTAATTCTTTATTACCTCATAGATCTGGTTATGTTATCCACCATTGATACCTAAGCTTTGACTTCAAAGTCTTATCATACACCACACATGGTGACCCAACAATCTCTTTTCAAGTTAAATAACAATGTTCATAATTCTCCCAACTTGATGCTCGATCTCCAAAGGAAAGTATAGCCTCAAAAATTTAAATTCCTATGTGGCCTCAACTAACAATTAATTCCTGAAGATAGTCACAACAATTATTGCCAACCATCAATCCATTGAGTAACCCCCTTCGACTGCACACTCTGGCCAACTCACCAAAAACTCATGACTACTAAGATCTCTTGAATTTAATACTATCATCTCAACTCCTCTTCAACACCTACCAAAACCACTTCTTCCAAGCCAAAAATGAGACTAGGACATGCACTCTTCGAAATCCCTATAGACTCACCACTATTACGCATCAAGCTCACGCACTCTTAGCCAAAACCAATAATCATTCAAACATACAAGTGATCCATTACTACCATTTCTGTGATACCCCCAGATTCCGCTTGGGATCGAACGAACATCTGAAGCATCGGGACATGCAACACGTGGTTACCTGCCCCTGTTCATGACATATAAGATGCAATGTTCCTAACATGCATCTAGCATTATGTAATATTTGCAGCGGATAATTTTTTTTCTTGAGCAATACTATGCACCAAACTTATAATATCCTAAATAGTTAAATCGTAATCCAAGCATACTTAACAAAATAAACATCCACAATTTCAGTACGAGTCTCAGAAGACTGTAACCTCAAAAACATGGGAGACCAGACTCCATATTTACATTACCAAAATACACTATTGAGGAAGTTCGTCAAGTAACTCGTGTAACTCAACTAACGAGGCCAGAATACTGTCCAAAAACTAACTATGGAAGCTGTAAGCCTCGCGCCATGTCTAAGGCATCCAGTCAACCTCCTTTAGTCTACCAAAGACCGCTCCCTGCTCTGATCCTGACACATCGCCTACCATTCAGGGGGAATGATAGTTAGGACTACCACGGTGAGATTTGATTATAAATCTCAGTAAGTTAACAGGAAACTCCCACACAGGTCAATTATGAATGCATGGTAGTAAAAGCATGAACGCATAATTAAAGTCGTAAGTAAGCATAGCATAACTTGACATATAGCATGGCATAACTAGTATAACCTGAACTGAAACGTGAACTGAACTTGACTTGACATGACATGAATTTGAACTTATAATATAACATGGGCTAGCAACTTAACATGAACGTGAATTTGAAACATAACATGGACTTGAATCATAGCATGCATGTGAACATACATAACATAAACATGAATTTGAATTTAACATAAACCTTAGCATAACATGACATAAACGTGCACTTGAGACATAATGTAAACATGAACATAACATAATATGAACGTGAACTTGAACATAACATGTACGTGAATATGACATGACATGAACGTGAACTTGAAACATAACGTGAACATGAACATAATATAACATGAACGTGAGCTTGAACATAACATAAACGTGAACATAACATGATATGAACATGAACTTGAAACTTAACATGAACATGAACATAACATAACATAAACTTGATCTGAAATTTATTCTTATCTCATGGGGTTAACCATGATTGTTTATTCTTAACTTCTTAACATAAACTTGGACACTTGTTCAATTGACTTAATTAATAACGTGACCATATGGGTGCTACACGGGTCCCCTTGAGCCATGTGTCCTTGCCGATTACCGCATCATAACACAGGTACCTATACTAGCTGTGAGTGCGTTAATACGTACTCCACAGTTGTTGTGGCCCCCACGTATTCTACTCATCACAATTGTTGTATCTCACGTAGTGTATGCTCTACAGTTATTGTGGCCCCATACTTCATGCTCCATAGTTATTGTGGCCCCATACTTCATGCTCCACAATTGTTGTGGCCCCATGAATTATTTGTGCCACACTTACTGTGAACACATGTAAAATAAAATATGGCTCCATCGGCGTTAGTGCCCGGCGTGCTCCGGTGACCAGCTAGTTAGGCCCTATTTGTAACCTGTTGACAGTACTTCGTCAACCCAGGGAATTTCATACCTATTTAGACACTCCAGCGTGAACAAATGAGTTTCACTAGGATATGAATTTCACCTAGCACTAAGGGTCATAATTGACATGAATAACTTAGTATGAAAGTGATCTGAAACTTGACTTAACATAAACTTGATCTGACTTCTTTACTTAACATGACATACTTGCAATGGTGAATATTACATGATATTGCATACTTAACATGACATACTTATAACATATAGCAATATATGATAGAATAGATTGTGTAACAGATAAATATTCGTGACAGAATAAGTCATGCATAACAGATAAACATGTAATGACGTGGAATGGCATGGCATATATGATAGCATAAATACATAAATCGTAGTTCCCTTACCCATCATACATACACAGTAAACTGATAGTAAATTAAAAGCTAACTTACTTCGATCGTCGCGTTCTACGAGAATAAAGCACAAAACACGAGGAACAGTAAGAGGGTATTCTAAAAGTTAGAAATTTAATTACTAACAATTATAAACATGAAAACAAGCTAACTTAGAGTAAAATTACCATTTTACCCTCTATATGTGGAAAAATGACCATCTTACCCCTAACTTAAGGATTTCACATCCTAAATCCAAAAATTTTCAAAATTTACATTCCTCATGCAAAATTTGTCCTAAACTCAAATATCAACTTAGAAAAATTTAAAACAAATTACAACTATGGAAAACACACTATGGCCAAAACATCCATAGGCCATTTCTCTTGATTTTTATTGCAATTCCTCCCAACTTCAAAACTCATGCTTAAATCAAAATTTTGCAACAAACATCTTCCAATCCTAAGTTTAAAACCATACTTAAAATATCCATTTAGAAAAAGCTAATAATCAACACCAAAAGTTTTTTGTAAAAAGATCCAAACACTTGAATCACAAGTTTTGATCCTAAATCAAAACATCTCCAAGAATTTCAAAAATAAAATCTTACTTCTAACATATTCATAACATGATCCTAAGATCAACCATGCTTTAAATCATCAAACTAAAGTCACCAAAATCACAAAATAATACATAGAGTTTTTGGTTTTACACTTAATCCAAAAACAGAAACTTTTTCATCAACTAGCTTTAATAAATCTCTAGATCCATAGCTTACAAAGATGAGATCTTCAAACTAAAATATCACATGGTTAAAAAATGTTTCTTAAAGAATATCCAACCATCAAACTTAAAACCACATGGCTAAAACTCAATAAAACATGGATCTAACCCAAAAACATCAAATATTAGGCCTAACCGAAATCTTCTTGCATAGAAAAATCATATCTTTGAAACTAATACTAAATATCTTCAAAATAACATCCTAACATGAAAATAAGAGACTTAGGATCATCATATAAAAATATCAAAGACTTTAGAGTAAGATCAAACCTCGAAATATTCAAACTTTCTCCAAATAAAAACTGTTTTTCCACTTCCAGTTTTCAAGTTTCTAGATCTAAGAAAATCTATCACCAAAAGCTTTACTCATGCAACAAAAACCTCAATGAACACTCTTAAACACATGCTAACAACACTCCATAAAATTTTTGGACCAAGATATGTCCATTAGCTTGTCAAAAATTCCAAAACATAATAGACTCTCCAGTTCACTCTTAGAATGACCTTTCCATGGTTAAAAATACTTTTGACCAACCAAATGACCATGGAATGATACGAATAATATATCTACAGAAACTATACACAAAGAGAAAAAATTTTTATGAGGATTCATCATGTGAAAGTACTTACAAAGGGTCAAAAATCTCCACGCAAAAAGACACAGAAATCTGTCCGAGAGAGCTCTTTAGGGTTTCTCTCTAAGAACGGGGTGAAGAAGTGTGGCTTACACAACTCCAGGCTTCTGGAGGTGGAAGATATGGCCTTGAAATACCCTTGATTGGAGGTGGCTATGTGACATAAAGTGGAGAATAGTGAAGGGAAAAGACTGCCTGCAGAAGCTGTGAGGTATAGAGGTTGATGCGGTGGGTTTCTCCCTCTCATCAAGGCATTGTTGGGTGCAGCCAAGGGCAGTGGATGGTCTGCCATGTGGGGGAGGAAACTTTTCCAAGAAACCTTACCAAGGTGGCCAAATTCGTGGGCCTCAACCAAGTGGGCTTCAATTGGGGTTTAAAGGGGGTTTGGTTAGGGTTTGAGATGCTATCAAGCTCAAATCCATTTTTTCTTGGCCCAATCAAATTTCCAAGGTTTAAAAGGTTGGATAATGATGTTATAACAAGAATTTGAGAAATTAATAGCATATGAAAGTGATTTAATCAAGTGATTAAACACAATGCTAGAAATTGGATCAAAAAGGGTTTGAAGGCCAACTTTAGGATTTGGGGTAACCGTTTAGGGTTTCAACCAAGTTTTTGGGTTTCAATTGGATTCCAACCATTAAGGTAGATTAGATGAACATAGTTTTGCTTAGGTGGCATGATTTCCTACACAAATTCATCTAATGGTTCCTCTTTATGCTAAGTATCTAATACTATTCACTTATGTGTGGCTAAGATCTTACCAAGTGTCCAAATAAAACTTCTCTAACTAATTTGGACATTCCACACTGTGATTTTGAAAACACTACATTTAGTACGCTTATCGAAGTTACTATTCACTCTAAAAAAAAGCGTCATAAACTTAGTACTGAAAAATTCTAAATATTCATATTAACCTATAGTAAAAATCGTTTATTAAGACTCAACCTCGAAGTGCCCCTAAAAATAAATTCACAGTTTCGAACAGGCATTTCGTCCGAAATTATAAAAATGAGTTGTTGGGCCATAGAATCCTAAATATTATACTGAGTCTAGGGGCACAGACCATAACATATTCTGACACTTCTAACTACCTCAAACAATTAAAATCGCATTTTTGGCACCATAGTGAGTGATAACACTAACTTTGTTGACAGACTAAAACCTATGCGATTAGTCAATTCGTGAAAACTTACGGAGTTTTCACGAGGTTCCTAAAGTCTATTGAAATTGCACCATTGAATTTCTAGCGGGCTGTTACACTAAGTCTAGTGTGATATCCGCTCCTTCTTTCTTTCTTCTTCTTTACGTATATGCCTCGATCTACGTGTCAGACTTCGGTCAACATGCCGAGCCTCGTTCCACGTGTCGAGTTTTCGTCTGCGTGCCGAGCTTTAATTTACGTGCTGAGCCTTATCCTTAGTGTTGTACCTTGATGGCGTGTTCCGAAAGTTATCCGCCGGGTTTCAAAGTAAGATAGATATTTTAAAGCTTACGGATATATTAAATATCGTGGAAATATCTATAGGAGATATTTCCAGTATTATTAGATAAGCTTGCTTTGAAAGTAGCACAATTATAATATTTTAATGAGCTCTGAAAATATTATAATTGTGGATAAGTACTTAGATTAAATATTTTAGTTGTTTTAGTTGTTTTAAAATATTAAGAGGTTTAACTTTATGTTGAAAACTCTTATTTAAATTAAATGGTTTTATCCTCTTTGAGTTATTAAAGATACTTTATCATTTTAAATAATGATGAAGAAATATTAGTTTATAAACTTTAGTTTATAAAATAATAATCTATCTTAATTCCTCTCAGTGTTTATCTAAGTGTTTTATTCTCTTTGAGTAATTAAAGATACTTTATCATTTTAAATAGTGATGAAGAAATATTATTTTATAAATTTTAGTTTATAAAATAATATTCTACCTTAATTCCTCTTAGTGTTTTATTAAAGTGTTTTATATTAAATAAAACACTTACGCATTTTCAAATCAGTGTTTAAACTCATCGTTTGATCGTTTGAGGATCCCAAAGCATAGGATTGAGCTTAAATACCCAGGCCCATTTCTTTTCCTCCTCACTTTTTCCTTTTTCCTTTTCTCTCTTCTCTTTCCTCTCCCTCTCCCCCATGCACGTCCAGCCCGTTCTTCATCACTGTGCGTGCACTTCATCTACACGGTTTGCACTTCCAGCCGGCGCCACTCCCAGCCGCTGTGCCCCACCTCCCACACCGGCATGATCCTCCCTCACCGGTGACGACAACCTCACCGGTCGTGAGTAATATCGACAGCCCAATCTCTCTTTTTCTCCCTCCAAGCAAATGGGTCTTAAGGCCTTTTCCTTCACCTAGGGCCACCATACACGGCCAAAACGGCCACCAAGCACCACCAACGGATTCACCATGTCATGGGCTTCCTCCCCATGTCCTTCTTTCTCCGTAACTCTCACTCTTTCTCCGTACACGGCCACCCATGGTCTTTCATTACAACCACCTTGTTCCTCTCATCACCATGAACTTCCCCAAGAAATTTCATGGCCAACGAAGTTGTGTACAGCCCTCACTCTCCCTCACTCTCCAAGGCTGAAATACACTTCTAAGGGCCGATCCACCACCGTGAGCAGCCGTATGACCACCACCTCGCCACCACAGCTCCACCACATCTTCATCTACCTTTCCCTAGCTTGCCATGAAGTTATATGGCTTTCATCCACCTCAAGCAACTCCCACCATTTTTGGATTCATTGTTCACGACATGATGCCATAGTGCTCCGCCACCTTTGACCACCACGAGGCCACCGTGAGCCTTCGAAGACCAAGCCTAGCTATTCTCAAGCCCAAACTACCACTTTACGTGGTGGATAGCCACCTTACCGCCACGTACGCTCCTCCGATGCATGATCGTGACGAGCAGTGAGCGACGCACGGGTTATCCTGTCGATGGTATAACCCTCTATCTCTAGTTATTTACATTTAAAGTAGTTGATTGGTTGGCTTGTGGACAGTGTAGTTGGTATTTGTGGAGTTCGCTGCGTAGTTGTGAAGTGAAGTGTAGTTGTGAAGTGTTGGGCTTGATTGTGTAGTATTGTGGACTGTGCTGTGAAGTATGGGCGTGAGATGGATGTCGTAGTTGTGATACGGCGTGTAGTGTGAAGAGAGTATGCGTGTTGCATATTCTGTGTAATGCAGTGACGCGCCGTGTGACGTGTGCTGTAGTGATGTGTGGCATAGAAGGAAGGGAGTGCACGTGAAGTGTACTCTGTGTTGTATGGCGATGCACCGTGTGATGTGCATCATGATGATGAGTTTTGTAGCAAAAGGAGTACGCGTGGTGCGTACTCCATGTCGCGTAGCGATGCACTATGAGGCGTGTGTCGTAGCGATGTGTGTTGTAGTGTGGATGGAAGAAAGTTCATGTGAGTGTACTCTGTACTAGGTCGTGATACACCGGATGACGTGTCACGAAGGGTTGGATGGTGTAGCAGAGAAGTGTGGAGTGTATGGTGCAGCGTCGAGAAACTGTGTAACAGTGTCCCGAAGCAATGGAGATGTGGTTGTAGTCCAAGGTAACGGGTGTTGCCTTGAGGCTAACTTGTGGCTGAAAGTATGTGTGAAGCGGTGAAAAGGTATCAGAGAGTGCAGCGGAAGCATAATGGTCATCGTTCTGTTATTCGAGAATGTGCCCTAAGCTGCATAATGTTGAAGGTATTGGTGAAACGGTAAAAAGGTATCAGAGAGTGCAGCGGAAGCATAATGGGCATCGTTCTGTTAATTGGGAATGTACCCTGAGCTGCATAAGGTAACAGAGGCGCATTTGTGGATGCAGTCCTCTTGTTAAGTGGTAGGAACTGTGTAATAATGTCCCAAAGCAGTAGTGATGTGGCCTGTAGTTCAAGGTAACAGGTATTGCCTTGAGACTAACTTGTGGCTAAGAGTATATGAAAGTGATGGAGAAGTATCAGAGCATGCAGCAGAAGCATGATGGGTATCGTGACGTGACTCGAGCTTAGTCTTGAGCTGCGTGACGTGATAGAGGTGCATTTGTGGATGCAGTCCTCTCCTATCAAGTGTTGGGATGAACTTGTACAGGGCCGGGAAGTAGGAAGAATCCTATCAACCGGGTCTGAGCAAGTTGGTATTGGAGTATGGAGCTTGTTTATACAAGCGGGCATTCATTGGAGCTATAAGTTGCTCTTAGGTGATAAAAGGGGATGAGATGCAGGTGTCTCTGGCGAGACACGTGTACCGGATAGGTTTACCATATGTAATGGGTAATCTGTCCTGATCATGGTTACATGGTGTTTTAGCCCCAGAGTTGGCTTGAATTCATGTAGCCTGACTGGTTGGGAATGAGGATGTAGTATGGGCTAGGATACGTGAAGGTAGTAATGGGTAAGTTGTCTAAGGTTGGGACGCATGACTCTGTCGGTCGGAATCATGTGTCAGATTGTGGAAATAGAAGAACGAGACGGGGGTCTTAGTGTCTTAACCCTAAGGTGAATCACGAAGGTTCACTTTAAGGAATAAGATCCGAAAGGCTTTAGCATAGTAAATGGCACATGAGAGCCCAGGGATGGACAGAGAGTGTTCCGAGTGAGGCGTAGTTCTATTTTTAGAATAGTTACTTATGCATTAGATAGATGATGACATAAGGTTATGTGTATGCATGTAGGTTGCCATCTGACATGCACATGAATGGACTGCATGGAATGAGTATGGCATGAAGTCCAAGTAAGTATTACGTTCATACTCTTCTAGAGTTTTATGTATAGAAAAGAAGAAACAGACGAAAGCTTTTCTCTAAAATAAGAAAACGAAAATGAAACGTAAGTTTTCAAGTATAAGTACGTAACGGCCTTCCTTGGCAGCCGCTTTTTATGCACCCAAAGTATGTAGGTGTATGCATTTGAATGGATGCTATATGTAGTACGTATTGTATGTATGTTCGTGGAAAGGAAACGAAATGAAGCTTTAAAAGACGTAAGAACCGTTAAGGAATGCAAGGACTGAAACCATTTTCTCTTAAAGGAATTTCTTTAAGTAAAACCATTTTCTTAATTAAAACTCTTATGAAGCGAAAGAAATGAAGAAACGTAAGAACTGTAAGAAACGTAAGAACTGTAAGGACTGAAATGAAAGAATGGACTGTAAAGGAAAGGAAAGGACTGTAAAGGAAAGGATGGACTGGACTGAATGGATGATATATGAAAATACGTAACGGCCACATGGGCTAAAAAGGAATGATACCAATGAATGGACTGTAAAGGGGCAGATTGCAATGCCGGGTAAGTAATACTGGAAGTGCACCCAGTGCTACACCTTGACGGAATGGATTCCCAAACCCGTGGCCACGGGCGGAATCAGGTCCAAAAGACCGCTAACCCCAGCACTCGGGGCGTAACAGTGTGCAAATGGCCAATGAAAGTGAAAAGAAAGAACGGATGCATGTTAAGGAATGAATGCATGAAGGTACGGATGAACGGAATGCATGAATGTACGTAAGTAAGGAAAGATGAACGAATGAACGTATGTATGCATGGATGTATGAAAAAGAACGAATGCATGAAAACATTCTTTAAGAAATGAAGGCAGCGATGCGTGGGGAATTGTTTTAAAGAAGAAAGCATGTTTATAAAGAAAAACCCTACCTTACAACGTTTTTAAAACGAAAAGAAAGAAGTATGCATGCTAAGTACGATATGTATGCATGGAATGATAAGTGCTTGACTGAAAATCTATGTTCTTATATTTTGACTGTATGAAGTAATGCTTACGAGTCATTGACTCATTTTAGTTTTATGTGTGCCCTCCCAGGCACAAGATGAGCATGACAAAACAGGACAGGCACAACCCAAGGGGGAAGAGCACGAAGGCCTAGGCACGATGTTTTTATATTAAAACTTAAATTATGAAAGTTAATATTTTCCACCAAAATCTTTTAATAAAGATTATGAATTTTATTTATAGCATGAAGTCTTTTGTATCCTGGCATGAATGGAAAAGAATTGTGAAAGGAATAGTAATTCTCGTCGATTTTTATCAAAATCGAATATGAAAAGGACCTACCATAAGGACGGACGTTACATCTAGTGGCGTAGAACGTAATGTATTATGATACTTCTAATTACCGCAAACAATTAAAATCACATTGCTGGCACCATAGTGAGTGATAATACTGACTATGTTGACAGACTAAAACCTTTGCGATTAGCTGATTCGTGAAAACTTACGAAGTTTTCACAAGGTTTCTAAAGTTTATAGAAATTCCACCATTGAATTTCTAGCAGACTGTTACACTAAGTATTCACACCTAACAACGACATTCTCGGTCATACAATCTTCCTGCCATAGCGTAGCCCTTAACCCCATTTTCAACTCTGGACAAAACAACAAAAATAGAATAGAGTAAAATAAATTCCACAAATAAAATAACAAACAATAAAATAAAAAAAAAACAAATGAAATAGTACACAATAAAATAAATAAAACAAATAAAATAAAATAACTTACAATGAAAATAAATAAATGACGCAGCGAATAGGTTAAAATCAATCAACTAAGTACTATAATTGTTAAATACAAATTTATTTAAATACAATCATATAAAAAAATTACAGTTGTCTAGTAAAAACATAATAAAACCCCAATACAAGATCCAAAAACAGGAAACAAATTTCAATATAAAAGCAAGTGGCACCAAATCATTCCTCCGGCGAAGCCACCTCCTCAGGCTCAGTCTCCTCGATATCTACATCAAAATCTATGGTACCAAGAGATGGTTCCGCAGGTAAGTAATAATCTAAAAAGCCCACATGATAAAAATATATTTATGCAACAACAATATGCATGCACATGATCACATATGCACAAGGCCCAAAAATTATTTTCCCCGAAAATGAATATTTTTCCATGCATGCTAAAATTCCATTTTAGCCTAAAACATTTCCATTAAAACATCCGCCATTTTTCCAGAAAATGGCCCAACATAAATTCTACCGATTTCCCAGAAAATGGTCCTCATATTCTTTAACCAAATCTCGCAATTTTCTGAGAAAATTGCTCACATTGAAAATCCACCATTTTTTTTGGAAAATGGTTCACATAAATCCAATTTATCAAAACCTACCATTTTCCCAAAAAATAGTCCAAATATCCAATTTTAACGTATACACCATGATCTCCCCTAGGGATCATCTGCACACTCTGGTTCTCATCATCACATCGTAGGTAATGAGAATGCATGTGACTTCATAACAAGTGATACCTAGCTTCACGCCCAAAGCATACCATGACCAGGCATCCTCTAGCCCTCCGCTAGCACAGGGGCCACAAAGTTGGCATGACAACATTACCGTATCGTCCGAGCTTGTTGTTGCCCAGGGACAACTCAAGGGACGTCACTCAGTATATTCCACTCCTAAGTGACCAGAGGAGCTCTACCGAGATAATGCATCATCTCGACTTGGGGTCCTGACACACACGCACCCAAAATTTCATTTACATATGAAAACCCAGTTTTCATTTCCAACACATGAACATGCATGCAATTATGTGAAAACCTAGTTTTCCTTTACAAACGTGAATATACGTGCACTTATGAGATACAAATATCCAACAATCAACAAATTGCAACCTCTACCAATCACACAAACAACTTCGTTCTCCAATCCAACTGACCCTCGACTCCTCGAACTTAGTTTGGCACAACCAACCAATTCACAAAATATTTGTTAATGCAAAATATATTTAAATCTCAAAAGTTATTTGGAAAATACTTAAAATGATGAAAGGAACTCTAGAAGATCAAAGGTCATGCCAAAAATGGCAGAGAAGCAGTGGATCTTAGTTTTCCAAGCAACGACAGTAGGTCTCAAAAACTCAACTTTTAAACGGGAGCAAACAATGACTTGGGATGGCTAGGAAAAGGTTTAGGGGTGTTGGTGAAGCTAATGGTGGTGGTGGTTGGCCATGGGTGGCGGCATGGGCGGCGGTTGGAGGCCAAAAAGTATAAATGAAAAATGTAGCTCAAGGAGCTTCAAGGGTGGTGGATCAGGGTTGAGGAAGAGTGTGTTAGGTACCTGGGAAGGTCAGCGGTGAAGAGGTGATGGGCAACGTTGGCGCAATGGTGGCATGGGGACACTACGACCGCACGGCTTGAAGCCATGCGTGGGGGTGCTTGGCTGTGCTAGAGGGGCTAAAAACTTGGGGTTGAGGTCATTGGCTAGTGGGGAAGGAGATGAAAGTTGCAACGATGGCAATGGGCGGCGCAAAAACCCACAACCCGAATGGGTTTTGCATGGCCAGTGGAGAGAGAGAGAGAGAGAGAGAGAGAGAGAGAGAGAGAGAGTTGGAAAGGAAAGTTGGGGTGGGGGAGATTGCCAGAGGATGGTGGAGCTGATGGGTTGGGCGGTGAGGTCCGGTGGTGCACGAAGGTAGCTCTGGGTGGAGGGAGGACACATAGAGGAGAAGAGAAAAGGGAGAGGGCTCGCATGGGAGGCAAGGAAAAAAGGAGAAGAAGAAGAAGAAGAAAAAAAGAAGAAAAGGAGAAAAAGGAAAGGGAAAAGAAAAAAGGAAGTGAAGGAAATGAGATTCAGCCTTCCACCTTGGTCTAAAAATTGATGCAACGAAAATGATTTCAAAACGGGAAATTTAAATGAAATAATTTAAACACAGCGACTTAGTAAAGTAAAATAAAATAATAAAATCTAACAATAAACTAATTTAAAATAAAAAAGATTTTTAAATGATGAACAATAAATAACAACAATAAAACACTTTGAATTAATTCCCACAATTAGAAATAATAAAATAATACGACTAAAATAATATAAAATTTAAAACAATAACACCCATATTCTTGATGAAAAAAATAATTTATTTACTTAAAATACATATAAATACGAGGTATCACATAGCCCATCTCAATCCAAATCAAGATTAATTAAGTTGTAATGATGAGTGCACAGAAGTGTACTCTAACCATTATTTTTATGAGTTTAATTGCTAGATTATATTTGTTATTTAAGCATTTTGATTATGTTTTTCTAAATTAAACTTTAATTTCATAATGCCCAAGTTTTGATTCAGTATCTAATAATTTTATTGCATGAATGAATTTAAAAATGATGAAGCTTAGGTCTAGCTAATAAGGAAGAAGAGAACAATGAAAGGACAATTTCATACATCCAAAATCAAATAAATTCGAGTCATAAACAAGGAAGGAAAAATCAATTAATGAAAAATATTTGGAATCCATAGGCTCTCTGAGTATCTATTAGTATTATGATAATGTCTTCCTCTACTAATATCCAATTGAGGCGATTTAAGATGATTTAGAAAGCTAACTCAATGGGCTACATTTATTCTAGAAATATATATTTTCTAATTAGGCCTTTTACTAAGCAAAAAAGGGCCCATAATATGCACATGGAAATCTAAAGTATTGCCTACCAAGTTTGCACGCGATTTTTTTTCCATATTGGGGGATAGCTCGTGAAAAGGAAGAAAAATAGAGAGGCAAGGGGAATAGAAGAAAAGGCCCTTCTAGTCTTTCAGAGAGATGATGCTAGGGTTAGGAGAAACCAATCATCCAGAAAAAGAATTCTTCTTCTTTCGAATGGGGAGCTAATTCTTTAGTGAGGCTAGGGATGAATTTGCATGAATGATGATGATTTCAATTCTATCGGATTCATGTAATAAACTTTTTTATTGATACAATTCTTGTTTATCATCTCTTATTAGTCTTCCTTGTATTTGGATAATTTTACAACCAATACTTTTCATAGATTCAGTCATACTTTCTTTATGGGATCATTGAGGTGTTTATGATCTAGTTGTTAATCTTATTGGTGTGATTCTCTGCTATAGTATTGTTTTTAAGTATATTGTCGTCTTTGAATCTACGTCTAATAGAATAGCAATCCGTGCTTTCAAAAGAAGAGTGGCTTTCAAGAATTACATTTGAACAAATTGGTTATAAAGATATATTTTCCGATTAGAGAGTCTGGTGCTACGATCTCTAATTGAGTATCTAATGAATTTGTATTGATAGAATTATCAAGTTCTAATGCTTCATTGCTATTAATTCTGGTCAAACCTTTTCATTATTACATTTTGTCTCTTCAATTTATTTCTTTTGAGAAATGATTTGTCTTACAATGCTACTTTGATTTTTGTTTTCATAAATTTTTAGTTTCTTTATTCCTTTTGTTATTCTTTTAATTTGTCTCTGCAGAATCGACACCTCAAAGCTGTGTTACAACTACAACATTATTCTTTGGGCATAACCATATATTCTCAAAAATATTTCACCCCAGGGCAAGTGCACATTGTTCATGAGAGACCAACTTACGAATCACCCAAGTCAAACGACTTACAATGATTTTAGGAAAAATCTTACAAGCCGTTGAACACAGACTAATAGGCCAGAATTTATCAAAACTTGTCGGATCAAACACTTTAGGAATTAGAACTATAAAGGAAGAAGAGTAGAACTTGGGAAGCTCTGTACCTCTGAAAAAATCTCTAGTTGCCTCCACAACATCATCTTTAATAACCTCCCAACAAGAGGTGTAAAATTTCGAACCAACCCTGTCAGGACCCGGGCTACTTTGTTTACGAATAGAAAAAATAGCATCTTTGAATTCTAGTTCAGTCAGTTCCAACCCAAGCATATGATTCTCATCATCAATAATTGCTTTACTAATAATATTCGATAGTTGACATTACTCCACATTAGCCTGCATTGAGAGCATTTCTCAGAAAAATTATGCCGCACCAATATGAACATCTTCCGTAGTTTCCAAAGTTCTCCTATCCAAAAGGTTCGTCTTCCCAATATAACTCTTATTGTGCCTTTGATTTATCATCGAATGAAAGAATTTTATATTTTTATTGCCTTCCATCATCCATTTTTTCTTTGCAATTTGATCCCAAAAATCAATATCCACTTTAGTCTCCAAATAATCTATTTCCACTTCTTCAGAAAATCCCAACTGAAATTGGTTCTTTAAAAATTCCATTCTCTCTTGAAGGGCTTTCAACTTTGTTACTCACGCCCAAAAATTTTCTTGTTCCAACCTCTCAAGGCTAGCTTAGTTCTCTTAAGTCTGAGCACAAGCTTCTGAAGCCCAGTTTTTGCATCTTGCCGATGCCATGCATCCTTAACACAACTCATAAAATTGTCATGAGAGCACCACATATTTTGAAAGCGAAAAGGCACCGAGCCATAATTCAAAAAAGGCCTATCCAAATTAACCACTTTAGGACAATGATCCGAAGATTTCCTATTTAGATATGTTGAATGCGCCAACACAAACTGAGAAGAAAATACATTATTCATGACCACTCTATCCAATTTTTCCCAACTTCAAGACACCCCCTCATGACCATTGCACAACGACATGGAAGGTCTACCATTGTGAAGATCAACCAATGCACAATTATCCAAACATAGAAAGTAGTGGTCTAGGCTAACCACCAATTCTTTCTTAGTCCCTATGGATGGCATTAAAATCACCTAATACCATAAATAGACACTCATTAGTTTGTCTATTCTCTAACTCACACCATAAATCTCTTCTTGCTGTATACGAACACTTAGCATAAACAAACACAACAAGCACTCTCTTATTCTCCAGAAATAACCAACCCAAAATAGCTCGAGAAGTGGAAAATAAAACTTGAAAACCATTCAGATCCTTCCAAAAAATCTAGAGCTTTCCGCTAGCATCTTCATTAGAAATAAAATAATTAAAATTCAGAAAACTTCCAAGTGCTGCCATACAATTTTCTGCAGCAAAAGGTTAAGCAATAGCACATAGATTAATATCTTCTTAACAAGCAATGATCTCAATCTTTTTTTTGAACTACCCAATCCTCTAACATTCCAATAAAAAATGTTGTCTATCATAAACTCAATTTTTGGGATTGGGTGTGAACCCTTTGAGACTTCCTCACAATTTTACCTGTACCATCTTTATCTCTTCTAATATTCAAACAAGGATCCCTTTTAGAATCCTATGCCTTCTCTTTTCCTTTCATACCAGTGATCTTACCCTCTTCCTCATTGGAGTAGAAACCCCAGAGCTGCCTCTCCTTTATGATTGCCAACCATATTCTCAGTTAGAGAAACTTCTGAACTGGTCAATTTACTAGCTATAATTGGAGAGTTTACTACCTGCATATTTAAAGAATCCAGAACCACCACATTTTCTTCATCACACCAAACTTCCTCACAATCTTCATCCTCACTTTCCTCTTCGTTATCAACATCATTCTGTTCATCATAGATAGGCCATTCAACCGCACTCTCATCAATTTTTTTATTTTGACCATCTGTGTTCTGTTCAATCAAAATAGGTACTCCCACAATATTTCCATCTACCTGACCCTTTGCCGGAACAATTTCTTCAATAACTAGCAAATTTTCATTCGGCGTGACTTTGAGAATTTCTTCCACTGCCTTCCCTTTTGACCCCAAAGTTTCCCCCATTGTTTTGATTATTTTTGGTTGCTATATTCTTTTATCCTTTAGCTTCCCATCTTCTTTCCTCCGTCCCCCAACCCTATATACTACTACTGTGTCGCCTTGTCTAAAACACTTCATGCAATAGAAACCCGGTTTCTCATATTTGGCCTCTTGCCAAAAACATTTTGTTGGTGAGACAACAATCAGAAATCCTTTAACCAGTTCCATTGTCAAGTCCACTTCCACACAGATTCTTGCACCCATAACCCTTGTTCAGTTCAAAGTCGCATTGTTCGTTCCCACATAAGTCCAAAACATGTAGCAAAAATTTGCAGGCAATCTAGTCTATACATATGCATTGGTAAACCAGGTAAAAAATCCATCAACGAGCTAATGGAGATTCTTTGTGCAAATTGAAATCTTTTGTCCACTGGAACATCCGAAAACCATTCCCTTCCATAGTTCTTCCTTCACGTGCCCATTCATACCCAAAGTCACATTCATTCTTCATTTGGATTAATACATGATAATCATCCATAAACCTTATCATCGGAATCTCTGTCAAACCCCACTTCTTCACCACATCCAATCTAATAATATCAATGGAGGGCCGAGCAAGCATAAACTTCATGACAATAGCAAATTTAAAATCTTCTGCCGCTTTCATCATCTCAGGTTTTGAAAAAATAAAGCCCAAATCACCATCTATTTCCCATGAAAACACTTAGGTATCTTAAAATTTGAATTGTCCGCCTGCTTGGAAACCGCTTGTGAATACGAAGGAGCCCCAGAAACACCGATTCTGGCATTCCCTGCCAAAGGCAGAGCCATCAGAGGGGTAGAGGGCGCCATGGAGGCTAACCATAGGAGCGGATTATGAGTCAAACCACCAAGAATAGTAATTTTGAGAATCACGCAACTACCAAAAAAACAAAGCAAAAATCAAATTCTCAAAATCACCAAAATCGCCCTCTCAAAAATTAAATATTTGGAAATATGCTTTTTATTTTTTATTTTTTTTTGACATTTAGGGAAGGGGTTTTCGAACCCAACACCTTCATTTTGGAGGCTTGGGGCTTATGCCAATCAGGCCATAGGCCTTTGGCGAAAATATGCTTTTGATATTATATATTCTATAAATTATAGTTTACCCATAATTCTCCATTTAGTTATGGCTTCTCGATAATGTGACTCCCCCAACTCCTATGTACAAACACGCAGAAATTGATGCATCAAGATAATGACAACACGGGTCACACACCCCAATGACAAGTGCTATGTGTGTGCACATGAAACACAAGTAAGACAAAAAAGGCAACGGAAAAGTTAAAGTCAATCAACTAAGTACCAGATTTGTTAAATACAAATCACTTAAATACAGGTGTTTCAAAAAGTAATATAGTTGACCAATAAAAACACAATAAAGCCAAACTACAATAACCAAATGCGGGAAATAAATCTTGATACATGAGAAAGTGATCCTCGATCACTCCTCCAACGGAGCTACATCCTCAAACTTTACTTCATCATCTATATCAAAATCTACGGTACCATGGGTGTCAAATACCGTTAGATTGTGAATCTCAATGAGTAATAAATCCAACAACCGAAGAGATAAAAATACATTCATGCAACAACAATTATACATGCATATGTTGAAATATGCATCAAACCCAAAAATCATCCTTTCTCAAAAACAGGTATTTCCAACACATGCCAAAATCCTATTTTGGCCCAAAAATCAAGTTCATTAAAAATAACCTCTGCCATTTTTCCAGAAAATGACCCAGTATAAAAATTCATCATTTTTCCATAAAATTGTTCACATAAATCCATTTATCAAAACCAAATATCTAATTTTAAACCATATGCACCATGATCTCCCTTAGGGATCATTCGCACACCCTGACTCCCTTCGTCACACCAAAGCTAACGACCGTGTGTGTGACTTCGTAACAAGCGATGCCCAGTTCCGCTCTCAGCGCGTTTGTGGCCAAGCATCCTCTAGCCCCTGCCAGCAGAGGGGTCTCGGAATCGACATGAGAGCGTTACCATCCCGTCTGATCTCATTGTCGCCCAATGACAACCCAAGAGACGTCAATAAGTATATTATGCTCCTGAGTGACCAGAGCAGCTCCACCGAGATAATGTTCCATCTCAGATTGGGGTCGTGATACACATGCACCAAAAAATCATCTTACACATGAAAATCGAGTTTTCATTTATGCACAAGAACTTGCATTCCATAATGTAATGAATAACATGACACAATGCTAGCAAACCACAACCAAACATAATCCAGATTTACAACAACTCCATCTTCCACTGCAACCGACCCCCAAACTCCTCGGACTCAACGTCCAGCACAACCAACCAGATTACAAAATATTGCTAATGTAAAATATATTTAAATCTAATAAAATTCTTTGGAAAATTACTTACAGTGTTAAAAGGCAAAATATGGAAAATCATGGCTGGAAAATGAATCTTATCGTAGCACCAAAAATACCAAGAAACTGAAAATGCAACCCATGAATTTAGACAAAAAAAAAAAAGGGGCCACAGTAAGAACAAAATCAACAAGAAACACAAAATGCAACCCACGGTTTGGGACTAAAATGAGGGCACGGTTGGAGGCCTGAACACTCTAGAATTTCAAGGATTTAAGCACAAGCTAGAACATGAAAATACTAAAGGAAAAAGAGAGGAAAAACTAGGCTTCAAGGCTCACGTATGGAACAAAAACAGGGCATCAATTTTTGGTCCAAAACAAGGCATGATTTTGGCAAAAAACAAAGGGAAAAGCGAGGGTTTGTACACCATATTAACAAGGAATACATAAGAAAAGAAGAAGATGAAGGAGACGCACATAGAGATTTGGCCAGATCTGCAAAAATGTGGAGGATCACATGAAATAAAATGTAAAGAATAGAAGAGAGAGGGCTCGGTTTGTAGCAAAAAAAAGAAGAAAAACTCAAAGAGATTAAAATGCAAACTAACCAAATGAAAATGGTGGAAGAGAACGCAACACAAAGGAAGAAGAAGAAGACAGCCGTAGCAAGGAAATTTCCAGATGAAGATCAAGGCAAATGGCACAGCAACAGGGGAAAAGGAAAAAGAGATGAAGCCCTGAGGGCTCCTGCTCCAAAATGACACTGTATTAGGGGGAATAAGGGGTTGGGTAGAAGAGCAACAGGCTGGGCCTGAAATATGAAGGAATTTGGCCCAAAACAAGAGAAAACTAAGCTAAAACAAAAGCCCAATCCGAAAATAAGGATCTAAGAAATAAAAAGGCATAATAAAAATAAATAAAAGCGAAGTAAAAATATTACAACTAAAATTAATAAAATAAAATAATTAAAGCCCAACAATAAGATAATTTGGACTAGAGAGTAATTTTTAAATGCAAAACAACAATTGATATCAAGAAAGCACATAAAAATAAATTGCACAACTTAAAACTTATAAAATAATCCAACGAGAAACACATTAGATTTAAAACAACCGAACCACTATTTATAATAATTTAAATAATCCTTCAATAAAAATACACATAAATATGGGGTATCACATCCTCCCCGCTTAAAATACTTGAAATTTGTCAAGGTCAAACATTAACGCTAAAGCAAGTCTTAAGATTAGACTAAGAGCAGGTTTAGGAAACCTATTGCCAATCACCCAAACAAATATGGATATTGTCCTCTCATGTCCACTTCTCTTTCCTAAGAGAAATCTTGAGCTAACAGATCTCCTCATGCCACTTTCACCAAAGGTATCGACTTCAACCTTTGCTCTTTCCAATCCACAATCTGCATTAGGGCAACTTCATAAGTAAGATCTGGCTATAGCTAAATGCACTCTAGGTCGACAAAACGTGGCTCTTGTTTTCCAAAACTCTTCTTTAGCGATAATACATGGACAACATCGTGAACTTCCCCAAAATAATCCGGCAATGTAAGTCTATAAGCAATAGGCCCAACCTTCTCCAAAATCCAAAAAGGGCCAACATACCTCGGACTAAGTTTTCCTTTCTTACCAAAATGCTTAACGCCTTTCATGGGAGAGACTTTGAAATAATCCCAATCAACTTCCTCAAAAGATAATTCTCTTCTTCTAGTATTTTTGCATAGCTTTTCTGACAATTTTGCGCTGCCGCCATTTTATCCCTTATAACCAGAACCTGATCTTTCATTTCTTAGATTATCTCAGGCCCAAATTAACTAACTCTCACCAACTTCATTCCAACACAATGGTAATCTGCACTTCCTCCCATAAATAGCTTTATATGGTGCCATCTGAATGGATGCATGAAAACTGTTGTTGTAAGCAAATTCTATAAGTGGCAAATGATTTTCCCAACTTCCCTAGAATTCCATAACACTAGCCTATAATATGTCCTCAAGAGTCTGAATAGTGCCTAAAGCAGCCTACAAACTCTTCCAAAAATGAGACATGAACCGTGGGTCCCAATCCGGCATGATACTCTTGGGTACTCCATGCAAACACGCTATCTCTTTAACATACAACTGAGTCAACTTTCACAAGGAGTCAGTATTATTGAAAGGTAAGAAATGACACTCTTGGTTAACTGATCAACAACCAAGAGTTCTTTCTACTAGGAGTCCTCGATAAGCCCACTACAAAATCCATAGCAATGTCATCCCACTTCCACTCAGGAATATGGAGAGGTTGAAGTTTACCAGTGGGTCTTTGATGCTCAGTTTTAACTTGATGGCACGTGTCGCATCTCTCAATGAACATGGCGATATCCTTTTTCATCCCTTCCCACCAGTAATTTCTCTTTAAGTCTTAATACATCTTCGTGCTGCCAGGATGAATTGAATAGGGAGCCGCATGAGCTCCTGCCAAAATTCACTCCTTAAATTCTAAATCTTGAGGAATTACTCAATGATTCCAAAACTGAAGAATACCATCTTTATCCAAACTGTAATGCAAAGGTCTTTAGATTTCCTGACTCTCTTCCTGATACCTAACAACTTTGGGTCCTTTGTTTGGAGAGTCCTCAATTCCTCAAAATCAACCACTCGAACATCAAGAACTGAAGATAACACTTCTTCATGCTGCGAGCTCTCAATAAGCATCCTTCTCATCCCACAAAGAAGTGAGTCCAACCCTGACGATTTAGCCTCGTCCACCAAATGAGACTTTCAACTCAACTCATCTACAACTAGATTTGCCTTCCCTAGATGATACTTGATCTCGCACTGATAATCACTAATCAACTCCAACCATCACCTCTATCTCATATTGAGATTCGTCTGCGGGAACAGATGTTTCAAACTCTTGTGATCAGTGTGGACTCATAAACTTCTTCATACACATAATGTCGCCAGATCTTAAGAGAAAAAACTACAACTGCCAATTCCAAATCATGCATGGGATAATTCATCTCATGATCTTTCAACTGACGGGACACATAAGCAACAACTCACCGCTCCTGCATAAGAACGCACCCTATCCCAAACTTGGATGCTGTAGACCACAAACGGTTTATGCTGTTCAGGAAGTGCCAATATAAGTCCAGTTGTCAACCCCTTTTTCAACTCTTGGAAGCTTCTCTCACACTTGTTTAATGAAACAAACTCGATATTTTTCCTAGTTAAAGCAGAGATAGGTCCGGATAATCGAGAAAATCCTTCCACAAATCTCCGATAACACTCGGCAAGTCCCAATAAACTTTGAATCTCACACCCCGTCGAAGGACGTGGCCATGACCAAACAACTTCCACCTTCCTAGGATCTACAGCCACACCATCTCAAGAAATTACATGTCCAAGAAAACTGACTTCTTCCAACCAAAACTCACACTTGCTAAGCTTTGCATACAACTGGTGTTCTCTTAACTTCCCAAGCACTAGACGAAGGTGATAAGCATGCTCTTCGAAATCCCGAGAATAAATTAAAATGTCGACGATGAAGACTACCACAAATGAATCCAAATAAGGTCGGAACACCCAATTCATCAAGTCTATAAAGGCTATAGGGGCATTAGCTGGTCCAAACAGCAACACTTTGAATTCATAATGCCCATACCTCAATCTAAAGGCAGTCTTGGGTATGTCCTTATCTCTTATCCTCAACGAATAGTACACTGATCTCAAATCAATCTTCGAGAAAACAACCACTCGAACATCAACTCCTGGATTGGCTGTATTGATATTCTGCAAGTATCATTTGTCGGAGTCGGATAATCAGTTTTCAACTCCTGGAAGGAGATTATTTAGAGTTCATGGGAAGTAAATTGAAGGAAAGGCCAGCAGTTATATCAGCAATTCAACTCTCAATAGTCGATACATATTCTGAGGGTACCATCATTCTTCTTGACAAACAACACCAGCGCTCCCCATGGCGAAGTACTCACCTAAATGCCCCCTTATCTACCAATTCTTGCAACTGAATCTTCAACTCTTTCAATTCCAAGAATAATATTGAACCCAACAACTTGAACACAATCAAATTCGCCTTAAGTGTCCTTCCACCAAAATCCAAAGGACTACTCAATGCAACTTTAGAACACCATACAGTCTCACCATTAGGGAGAGTCACTACCAACGAATGTGATAAAGGCTCTATGACTAGATTGCACATCCGTGCAAAAGCGGCAGACACGAACAACTGAGATGCACCCGAATCAAACAAAGTGCAGTAATAAAAATCATACAGATGAACTCCACTTGAACTAATCGCATTTACCAATGAAGTCTAAAAATAAAAATCAACTCACACGAAACATTAAATTCAATGATTAAATTAGACCCATACCTGTAATCAACCCAGGATCCTGCATCTCTAGAGCCTCGTCATCAACATCCTTGGGAGTCACTGCGTAAACTCGGGCTTGCACCACTTGCTTTGATTTGCCTTACCACCACGACGAACTCCACGACTTCACTGAGCTTGATTAGTGCACTCACGAGCAAAATGCCCCACCTGGCCACAACAGAAACCCTGGGTCCCACCATTTTGTCTACACTCACCCTTGTGAGCTCTATTACACCTACCAAAAATTGGGACTTGACGTCCCATACACACGCTGGAGGTTGCTTGTGGCCGGGTCCCAGTCCTTTGTACGAATTTTTGTGGCGACTTAGAGCTACTTCCTTCACTAGCAAAACTCCGTCTCTTCAGACCCGAAGGGGAGCCCATCTCAAGACTAATCTCTGGCTCCATAATGGTGGCCACCTCGACCAACCTCTGAAAATTCTGAATTTGCAGCAAGCAACTTGCTTATGAATTTACTGGCACAACCCTTCTTGAAAACATTCGGCGGTCATCTCTTCAGTGGCTATGAGATGGGTCGCAAATTGCCCAAGCTCCATAAATTTTCAGACATATTGCTCAACCGACATATTTCCTTGGACCAAACTATTAAATTCCTGTGCCTTCTGTAGCCTCACAGAAAGAAGAAAGAAACGGTCATCAAATTCTTTCTTGAACTACTGCCAAGGCACAACAACAAAAGATCTCAACTCCATCACTAAAAGTTCCCTCTTGGTCATCCACTAATTAGCTGCGTCACCTTGCAGCAAGTAACTCGCATAGAACACTTGTTGGGCCTCCTTACGACCACAAACCTCAAATGTCCTCTCTAAATCTTCAATCCACCTTCAAGCACAAAGTGGATCCTCGTCACAGTGAAAATAGGTGTCCTATGCGCTAAAAAATGCTTATAGGTACACCCAACTTTCACTGCTCTATTCTGATCTCCTTGCAACGGCCCAAAATTCTGTTGAAGGAACACCGTCATTTGATTTAAAGCCCTAGCTATGGTGTAGTTCCCATCACCTTATCGCAAGTCATCCTTAAGTTTGTTGGTAGGCCTTCTCGGTCTTACCATCTTCTTGCTATAGTGTAACCTTTAACCCCACTTAACTCCAAATAAAACAAATGCATTAAAACATGGTAAAACAATTTAAAAGAAAAAAAGGACATAAAATCAGATAAAACAAATAAAATAACAAAACATAATTTAAAAAAGTAATCTCAAAACAATTTCAAATTAAAGCTTTTACCTAGAGCCAAACCACTCTGATACCAACTGTGACGCCCCCAACTCCCATGTACGGACACACATAAATTGAGGCATCGGGTTGATGACAACACGGGTTACACATCCCAACGACAAGTGCTAAGTGTGTGCACACGCAACATGTGTAAGATAGAAGATGCAATGGATAATTTAAAGTCAATCAACTAAGTACCAGATTTGTTAAATACAAATTCACTTAAATACAGGCGTTTCAAAAAGTAATATAGTTGACCAATAAAAACATAATAAAGCCAAAATAGAATAACCAAAGGCCGAAAATAAATCCCGGTACACAAGAAAGTGATCCCTGATCACTCATCTGACAGAGCCGCATCCTCAGGCTCTACTTCATTATCTACATCAAAATTTAAGGTACCATGAAACGATACTGTAGGGTGTTGAATACCGTCAGATTGTGAATCTAAAAACCAATTATTTGCAACAATAATTATACGTGCATATGATGAAATATGCATGAGACCCAAAAATCATCTTTTCCCAAAAACAATTATTTCCAACACACGCCAAAATCCTATTTTGGCTCAAAAATCGACTCCATTAAAAATAACCTCCGACATTTTCTCAGAAAATTGCCTAGTATAAAAATTCACCATTTTCCAAGAAAATGGTTCACATAAATCCATGTATGAAAACTAAATATCCAATTTTAAACTGTATGCACCATGATCTCCCCTGGGGATCAACCGCATGCCCTAACTCCCTTCTTCACACCACGATAATAACCGTGCGTGTGACTTCGTAACGAGCGATGCCCAGTTCCACGCCCAAGGTGTTTGTGGCCAAGCATTATCTAGCCCCCGCCAGTAGAGGGCAACGGAGTCGGTACTAGGGCATTACCATCCTGTCCGATCCCGTTGTTGCCTAGCGACAACTCAAGGGACGTCACTCAGTATCTTACGCTCTCGAGTGACTAGAGCAGCTCCACTAAGATAATGCCCCATCTCACCTTGGGGTCGTGATACGCATAAACCCAGAAATCATCTTACACATGAAAACCCAGTTTTCATTTATGCACATGAACATGCATGCCATAAAGCAATGAATAATATGACACAATGCTCACAGACTAGAACCCAACATAATCTAGTTTCACAACAACTCCATCCTCTAGTCCAATTGACCCCCTAACTCCTCAGACTCAACATTTGGTACAACTAACCAGATCACAAAATATTGTTAATGCAAAATATATTTAAATTTTATAAAGTTCTTTGAAAAATTACTCACAGTGTTAAAAGGCAAAATTTGGAAGATGATGGCTAAAAAATGAAGCTTACAACAGCACCAAAAATACAAAGAAACTGAAAATGCAACCCACAGATTTAGACCAAAAAATAGGGGCGCGGTAAGAACAAAATCAATAAGAAACACAAAATGCAACCCACGGTTTGGGATGAAAACAAGGGCACGGTTGGAGGCCAAAACACCCGAATATTTCAAGGATTTAACTGCAAGCTAGAGCATGAAAATACTAAAGGAAAAACTGAGCTTCAAAGCTCATAGATGGAACAAAAACAGAGCATCAGTTTTGGGTCCAAAACTTGCAGGATTTGTGGGAAAAATAAAGGGAAAAGTAAGGGTTTTTACACCACATTAACAAGAAATGCACAATAAAAGAAGAAGAGGAAGGAGGTGCACATGAAATAAAATGCAAAGAAGAGAAGAGAGAGGGCTTGGCTTGCAGCAAAAAAAGAAGCAAAAATCAAAGAGATTAAAATGCAAACTAACCAAATGAAAATGGTGAAAGAGAATGCAGCACGAAGGAGGAAGAAGAAGACAGCTATGGCAAGGAAATTTCCAGATGAAGAACAAGGCAAATGGCGCAGCAGCAAGGGAAAAGAAAAAAGAGATGAAGCCCTAAGGGCTATTGCTCCAAAACGACGCCGTATGAGGTGGAATAAGGGGCTGGGTTGAAGAGGGGCTGGGCTTGAAATCTAAGGAATTTGGCCCGAAACAAGAGAAAAAGCCACTAAAACAAAGCCCAATCCAAAAATAAGGATCTAAGAAATAAAAAGGCACAATAAAAATCAAGTAAAAACACTAAAACTAAACGTTAATAAAATAAAATAGTTAAAGCCCAACAATAAGATAATTTGGACTAGAGAGTAATTTAAATGTAAAAAAATAATTGGTATCAAGAAAGCACGTACATAAAAATAAATTGCACAACTTAAAAATTATAAAATAATCTAACGAGAAACATGTTAAATTTAAAACAAGAGAACCACTATTTATAATAATTTAAATAATCCTTCAATAAAAATACACATAAATACGGGGCATCACACATAAAATCTATGAGATTTAGATTTTGACATGTAAACAGCTAACGCTAACTAACTTCACAAGTATCAACAATATGGGTGGTTCATTGATCAAACATTGGTTCTCCAAAATAATTTGACATATACTAAATCTTATGATAGAATTTGAATATAGATTAGCTGTAAACTATTAATATTAGCTGTTGAAGAATTTATTGAATCTTTATAACTATTGTCCAACTTGAGCTCTGATTTATGGCTCAAACTTGATTTGAGAGTACATTTGTCTTCTCATCATTTAAGTCCCTTTTGTTCTATTTTTTTTCTGGGTCCAAGGCCATCAGTTAATTCAGACATGACCGACCACCATACTCCAAAGGTGGTGCTTGTCCCTCATGCGCCATCACAGTTGTTGTTTTTATAGTTTTTTTCTCCAAAGTTGAAAATGTATATCTATATCTTTCCAAGATGTAATTCATTATTTTTCCATGTATTTTAATTTCCATACTATCTTTTGTTTTAGAAAATTTAAAAATTTTAAAAAACACTTTGTCTCTTGGACTTTGTCCATAGAGTGTGTCATCTATTCCATTTTAGACAGAGTATGAGGTTTGTTAACTCTATCTTGGATGTAGTTGTACTGTCTCTCAGACTATGAGTCTGTAAAGATTTGTAGTAAGGACTAAACTATGTCAGTCATGATTGTGTAATGGGAAGCTAATAATGTTGTAGTTATAATGTATGTTTCAGGTCCAATTTGTAATATCCGTTATTAATAAATGCAATATGCTTTTATCAAAAAAAAAAAAAAAAAGCAGGGATGGCTCAATGGCAAGGCCATTTACGCTATTGCCAAAGGCCCCAACCCTATGTAAGTTCCCAAGAATAAAAGTGAGTTATTTTTTTTAATTTTTTTGAAAAATAAAACCATTTCATTAAATAAAATTTTAAATAATTTTTAAATTGTTCAATGTGTGCAAGGCCCCATATATAATACTAAATTTAATATTTAATACATTGCGCGCAATATTTATATTTTTTAATGAAGTTTTTAAGATTTAATTTGTTAAATCGAGGCATAAAATTTAGATTGAGACATCATTTTAAGTTGTTGTATTAAACATAAATTCAAAAACAATTATATAAATATTTTAAATAAGATCTTATTTAATTATAAATTTTGAAAATATTTTATATAATAGTTTATATTTTATTGTATTATAACTAAGAATAACTCACTTAAATTTTATCCTAGGCCACAATTTATATCCAGCCAACTCTGGGTCTAAGACCTTATTTGAATAGTAGTGAAAATTTTTAGTTAAGATGAAATGAAATAGTTTGTTTAAAAAATGTTTGTTCGGATAGTGATATGAGATGAGATGGTTTTTAATTTTTAGAATTTAAAAAAAGTGTGGGTCCCACTATTTAAATTTTCAGACGAATTGTGTATTGTTTAAGCACTGTTCACATATTGTTTATGCATTGTTCATTGTCAGATTTTACTATTTATGCACTGTTTACATCCTATTCATCATTCACGCATTGTTCATTTCTGTTTATATAAGTAAATGTTTTTAAAATTTAAAAATGAAATATAACATATTTGAATAAAAAAAAACTAGTGTACAATATAGATGAGATGAAAATATTTCATCATCTATACTGTGTATCCAAACCGGGCCTTTGAGTTTTTTATTTATTTATTCTTTTTTTAAGGCTAAGTTTGAGTTATGAGTGAGAAAATAATTTCTTTTATATTGTTTATGAATTTATAATGTTTTTCTTTTGTTGTGCTGTAATTTAAATGACGTGGCTATAAAATTTTATATTAATTCATGACGTAGTCTGGCTTATAACATTCGATGCCCTGCTCACATGCAACCTAGTACGTACGTACGTACGACTACTGTCCCCCTCCCTTGTTACATGTAAAAAGTGAGCTTATTTACTATCTATCATGAGTAGACGTTAAGCCTTCTTATCTAATGCTATCGATCGTACTCGACCGGTTAACAAGAAACGGATGCACTCACTCCAACATGGGAAATTTCGCTATCTATGAAGCAAATTATACGTCGTTGCTCGGTGAAACTCTATCGTCCATCCTCTCGAATCGAGCGTGAGAGGCTAATTCCTGAAAAGCCTCCACGATTTTCTCAGTGCAACGCACAATGTCAATTAGAACTAATCCGACTGCAGCAGTTGGTATAATCTCTCGGAGATTGGCATTTTCCCAAAGGGAAGTGTTGAGCATGGAATTGAGATTCTCGGCTGCAATTTTTGAGTTTGCAATATGAAAATTAACTGTTAATGTTGACAGTCTCATTTTTTTGATCGCTGATGCTAATTCTTTCAGTGCTTTTCCAGATTCTGAACAAATCTGTATGCATGGCTCTTGAATTTCTCTTCGGAACTCGGTGGGTGTCTGTAAGGATGGCAAAAGATAGGTCACTGAAGGAATTTAGACTCGAAATAGAAGAGGAAAAAGGGTCTGATATAAATGCAAGAGTCTTGGTCATTTGTAGAAAACTCTTATTTACGTAATAACTTTGGCTGTCAAAGATAGAACTATCTGTTTAGGAAATGGGTATTTCTGACTTACTTGGATCTCAAAGTACTTGAGGTAGGTGTTGAGGTCTTCAAGTTTGTAGGCACACTGCCGAGTCGAGGTTCCAACTTTAAGGTAACGATTCCAAGGATGACGGAACCCAAAACGATAGTGCCAAAGTTCCCATCTTGCTAAATTGGCCTGAAAATCCAAAAATAACAATGATACAAACTCGAAAAGATTGAATCAATTGGTGGAAATTAATTCAAGTAACACCGTTTGTTTTTCTTTGCCCGCGGGGACATATTTAAGAACTTGAAGTTGACAACGTTATACCCGCACGTACGTACCATAGTTTCTTCCTTGTCTTTAGAAGTCAGAACGCTTTTATACTCGTGAAGAAATGATTTTTCATCCGTGGAATGCCCTTCCTCTGACAATCTGAAGTATTCCCTACCAAATCCTGTAATAAAGCTAAAAATTAGTAGTATTATATATATGACAGGCATGTAAAGTTGGTTTGGAAGAATACCTTCTAAGAAATTCCCAAGCTTTTCCAAATTGTTAGCTATTTGGTTCTGCAGTCTCTCTCCAATCCAAACAGGGCATACACAGATGCATACAATGATAGCAATAAAGCTACCAATGATGATTGTGTATAGCCTCTTGTAGGCCATCTCTAGAGCTTCATCATCTTGGTAACTCGATACAGATACCAAGCAGAAAGTCAATATGAATATCATCAGTCCATAGTCATATCTTGCCTTCAGTGCAGGAAAGAATCGCATAAATGTGACCGTTGCAGCTGCATGCACATCACGTCTCAACCATGAAATTAACCAGTTTGGATGATTGTGAAGGAAATATTAATAATAATTTTAACAGCAATGGACTATGAAGGAAATATTAATAATAATTTTAACAGCAATGGACTATGTATTTACCTATTATAAAGACTAAGATTCCAAGTACTATGGGTTGTCCCGTCCCATCGAAGAGAGTTGCCACCTGATCAACTCCGACAGCTAGCGCACCGGCGGATAACGTTGCCAGCATCCTGTTTAGGCCTTTTCCCAATGTTGCTCCTATAAATGATGGGAAAGAAGAGTTCGGCATCAGAATTTCAAGCTTCCAATTCAGAATTTTTTGTGCAATAATTAGTTTCTTCTTAGTTTTTAAATTCATATAAATGCGACAAGAATTCTGGTAGATATATAACTCTCATGCTTACCAACTGAAAACTCAAAGACTAGAACGACGGTTAAAACCGCCCATATTGCATTTTCACCAAAACGGTCGAAGAGCGGTCGGACATAATAGAACAAGGAAACCAACGTGATAGCCACTCCTACTTTGAGCGAATGGACTATTCTTCGGGGATCATCTTGTCCAAGTTTCTTCATCTTATTTGCAAACTCGACTGCCATAGCCCATAACTTTACAGGCAAGGCCTTGAGCCATTCCCATGCACGAGTGAAAGGTCCAACATTTTCAAAATTTGGAGAAGCAATATCCATTGCTCTGTGTTGAAAGGAAAGATTACAGAAATGGAGAGATAATATAATACAAGAAGATCCCTAGAAGAGTAACAAAAGCTATATATCTGATGTGTGGCAAAAGTGTTTTATTGAAAGCCAACCCGGAACTCTCTAATGTATATGTAGAACCCTTGTTCGGAACAATACTGCATATGACAATTTTATAAACTGTCCAAGAGATTGAACGAAAGACGGAGATGGAGAGAGATAGAGAGAGAGAGAGACAGAGAGAGAGACAGAGGGGTTGGGAGGTGAACCTAAAGCTGGCAGGTGGTTCTGACGGTGATTGGGGAGGGAGGGACCTCTCCAATTTATAAGTGAGAAACACTACTGTTCGTGACTATACAACATGTCACAAATTTCATGTACATGACACCCCAAAAAAAACAAGGGAGGATGGAGGTCACGAATCAGGTGGCGGTTGATTCTGACTGTACATTAGGCGGGAGTACTTGGGCCCGCTGACCTCGAGCCATTTTGTTTGAAATGGATCCAACCAATGACATGATCACATACCAACTTTTATTTTCTTTGGATTTCCTAATGTGAAGGTTATTTGTGTATTAATGCATGAATATTCTATCAAATCCAAATATGTGAACTGTGTTTTTAAGAAAGAGTAACGTTTGGTTTGGATAGTAAAATCCTCTCATCTAATCTCATATCATCCCATCTCATCTCAATATCTAAACACCACAAATACAGATATTTTTTAATTTCAAATCTTCAACTTTTTCATCTAATGACTACAACTTTTTCAAATTTCTAAACAAAATATATAGAAAAAAAATCAATTTTTTCAAATTCTAAAAGAAAAATCATATTCTAATAATATTTTAACTTTATAATATTTTTATTCAATTGCTTCTCTCTCCTTTCCCAAAATCTCACAAAATTTATTAACTTAAACATTTTATTATTTATAAATTACCTTATCACATCTCACAATCCAAATGTGGCCTTAGTCTTTCCAAACCTTACCAGCTGCTATATTTGTGAGAGACAACAATTGGTTTCTAAAGGTCAGACGTTTAAATAGTGTTTGGGTGTGAAACCCTCCATTTCTAGAGGTCTGCAACGCATGACCTCCATGCATGCGTGCAACCCAGCCTAGTCCACAACGTTCCTTTAGAAAAAAGGGAAACAAGGGTTGATTAAAACCGACGTTAGGTCTTGTTTGTTTACACAAAATCAAAAAACTCATTCCATCTCATCTCAATTCATCATTACAACTTTTTCAAATCTCCATATAAAATATAATAAACAATTTCACTTTTTCAAATCCCAATACAAAATTAATATTATAAAATTATATTATAATAATATTTTATTTATTACTATTTAAAACATCTCGTCTCATTTCATCTCATCTGTGTAACCAAACGAAAAAAAATATTTTACTATTTCGATATAAAGGAAAAAAAAAAATTCTTGTTTCTCGTTAAGCTTAGTTGAAACATCTATCCAATGTAAAACCTTCCAAATAATTCTGAGACTTGGAGATCATTACAGCATGCCATTAGAATTATTGATCCCAATAGTCTGTCACATCTGTCTCGTCTCTTTCTCCCGTGGTAGTTGATGACTCTGTTCTATGCTTCAATATTTGATAGTTCCTTGACTTTTGCAGCTTCACATATCACAATTTGTGTCTTGCTTTAGCGGTCGAATGTTGAACTTTGGGGCCACCGGCCATCTCCTTCATTAGAATCTAATTATTCTTAATCTTATTCTTATTCCTTTCTTTACTTATATAATTTTTTATTCGTTTATTAGAAGGTTGTAGAAAACTTTTAAAGTCTTAATGCCAAACCGACTTCCTAGATATTATAATATTTTAATCTAATTGTTGGTCAAGTACTTCAAATGATAAGCAGATATGGACGTACGGTCCTACTGATTCTGCAATCTCGCATGATCGGATGGTAAATGTGTACGAAGATTACAAAGGTGGCGCGAGTTTTCTTCTTTTCCGGGGAGACATAAGTAGAATTATTGGGCACAGAGCAGGCTGGTCAATTGACCATTTTTGACTTTGCGCTTCTGATTTATTGTTTCAATTTTATCGATGGACCAGCAATATTGGCAGTACTAGTTGCCATAGGACGAAGAAATGCAAACGAGGTGCAATTTGGATGTGTTTGGAAGTGTTTGAAATCATCATGAGGGTCCTTGGTAAGGCATGAAATATTTAAGATGAAGTTAAGAATTTGATGTACGTACATCACGAGAAACGGAATTTTTGTAAGTCAGCATCTTTTGTTTATCTAATTAGAGCCCACTACAAATGTATACGAATTTCTATTTTCATTACTTACGAGCTTACGAGGTTATTAGAGTCTCCGTAATAATTTTTAATCTAGAAAAATTCAAAATGTACGAAAGATTGTTACTCTAAATGAAAACTCAATTAAAAGACGTCATTAATTTGCTTTTTAATTAACAAAACCGCCTAACATTTTATGAGGTTGACCCATCTATTTTAACAGATCTAATGTGACCCATATGCAATAATTAAAGGGTTTGTATCTTGATTTCTTCTCTCAACCATCTCTCATAGGTGACTGAGGTGAAGTGGTTATTTTCTGCTACTGCTCCTTTGGAAGTAGGGATGAGGAGTTTACGACCACCACGGTGGTTGGGTGCGAGAGGAAATGAAGGGATTATCAGAGAGGTGGGAGCATTTGAATCTGAAAACAGAAGAGAAGAATCCTATAGTGGTTGGTACAGAGGAGGTGGAGGAGGTAAAAACGAAAGGAGAAAGTCGTCTGGTGGGGAAGATCTGTTCTGAAAGGGTGATTGGTAAGGAACTTTTGCGATCTTTGATGGATAAGGAGTGGCGTATGAGGAAGCCTGTAGAATTCCATGAGATTGGGAGAAACTGTTTTGTAATAACTTTTCTAAGCAAGGGCGATAGAGACAGAGTATTGGAGGGAGGCCCTTGGTTATTTGACAACTCTCTTTTGGTGGTGAAGTTGTTTGATGGAAAGGTGCAATCACACTTGTTGGATTTTGATCGTGAGAATTTCTAGATCCAGATGTTCAATCTTCCTCTCGGAGGAATGAACCGGAGAATGGGTGAACAGATTGGCAGTTCAATAGGGAGGGTTGTGGAGGTGGATGCTAATGAGAGCAATGTGGCTTGGTGAAGATTCCTTAGGGTGAAAATAAAGTGTGATCTGAGGAAGCCTATTGAAATAGGAAGAATAGTCAATTTTGATGAAGGAAGTTAATGAATACAGTAGGAGGGAGAATGCCGAGGTGGAAAGAGTGTAGAAAGGGCTAGACAGGGGGCTGGATGGGGTGGATGAGGGTTTAAACCTAGTTTATGTTGTTGTGCAGGAAGTGGATGACTTAGAGAAGGAAACTCTAGTTACACTGATTGGAGCAAAAAAACAAAAGGGGGGCAACTGGAAAAGGAGCGCAGGGGGTGTGAAACGTCAAGGTAAGTCAGTCACTTCAAGTATTGTTATGAAAAGAAATTGGGAGAGTATAGTGAAAGGAGAAAAAATAAGGATGGAAAAGGAAAAAAGGCTAGGAGGGAAGAGGAAGGACAGAATAAATGGATGGTGGACACAGTGGTGGAGGCTGTTGAGCAGTCCTACCAAGAATTATGAGTCTTTTAAGTTGGAACTACCGAAGGCTTAGGAACCCTCGGACAGTTCAAGATCTTAGCCAATTGGTTAAGGAAAAGAAACCCAAGCTAGTTTTCCTTATTGGAACTTTAAGTAAAGCTAGAAGAGTGGAGGGATTGAAAAGGAAGTTGGGAATGGAGGGGTGTTTTACAACTGATCTGATAGGAAGGAGAGAGGGTTTGGCTCTTTTATGTAAAGATATTGAGGCACTTGAGATACAATCCTTCTCTCATTGGTATGCAAGTGCAATAGTGAGGGAGGATGACAAAAAGGATTGTTGTTTACTGGGTTTTATGGGTACCCAGATACTTTAAAAGAAGATTCTCTTGGGAGTTATAGGCAAGATTAAATTTTGGGAGGGGAACGACATGGTGTGTTGCAAGCGATTTTAATGAGATCTTATGCCAAAGTGAGAAGTTTGGAGGGGAAATGAGGGCTGAATACAACATGGCCCAATTTCGAGAAGCATCGGAAAGTAATGAGTTGTATGATGCAGGCTGTGTGGGAAATATGTTTATCTAGAGCAACAGACACTCAAATCATACCTATAAAAAAGAAAGGCTAGACCGTTACTTGATGAATGCATAATGGAGGGGTATGTTCAAAGATGTGGTGGTGTAGGGGCTTGTTGCAAGGAGCTTTGACCATAAGCCAGTTTTCCTGCCTTTTGTCGAATTTGAAAGGAGGCTGCACAAAAGTGGCTATGTCTTCAAATTTAAGTCTAGTTGTTTGAAAGAGAGTGCCAAGGTATGGTGGAAAGAGCATGGTCCAAGAAGGTGTAATCAAGTAGACCAATTGAAAAAGTGCAGAAGTTACTGAGGATATGTGGTGGATCACTGGCCAACGGTTTCAGAATAAGAGATAAAGAGAGAGGTGGAAAAATAGAATAGCTTACTAGTAGAATAAAAGAATTGCAAGAGGATGAGGGGCCTCATAACATAAATGAAATAATGCTACTGTGACAAGAGGTAGGAAGGCTTTTGGAGTAGGAGGATTTGAGGTGGAGACAAAGGGCAAAGAGAAATTTGTACAACATGGGAGATAAGAATACTAAATTCTTCCATGCTTGTGCCAATCAAAGGAAAAAGAAAAATCAGATTCTTTCTGTTATAGATGGCCAGTTGATTCTAAGAGTGGATCAGAAGGGTGTTGTTGAAGCTTTTAAGGGGCATTTTGAGGAAGTCTATAAAACTGTAAACCCTTCTTTTACGCTAATAGAAGAGTGTTTGAAGCACCTAGGTTCTCGAGTTACTAGCAGCATGAATGAAGTTTTACATAAACCTTGTCAGAGAAGAGGATGAGTTAGCTTTGTGGTAGATGGGGCCATATAAGTCTCCTGGCCCTAATGGTTATAGTGCTTGTTTTTATCAAGCATGTTGGAATATAGTAGGGGCTGATGTCAGTGAACTTGTTTTGGATTTCCTTAATGGTGGTAAGATGAACTCTGAGCTGAACTTTACTTACGTGGCTTTAATCCCAAAGTGCACAGATCCAAAACATGATGGGGATTACCGGCCCATTAGTTATGTAATGTGCTCTATAAAATAATGGCAAAAGCTCTTGCAAACAGACTGAAGTTGGTGCTTAATGAGGTTTTTTCAAAAAACCAGAGTGCTTTCATTCTTAGAAGACTGATTTCTGACAACTCATAGCTGCATATGAGGCCTTGCACTCGATGAGGACTAGTTTGGAAGGGAGAGTTAGAAGTATGGCTTTGAAACTGGATATTTCTAAAGCTTATGACAGGGTTGAATGGCCGTTTTAGGAGGGAATCATGAAGAAGCTAGGTTTTGGTGCTCGATGGATTGGGCTGATATGACATGTATAAGTTTATTTTTATATGCGATTTTAATTAATGGTAGTCTTGGAAGTGTGATAAAGCCAACAAGGGGCTTAAGGCAGGGGGATCCATTATCCCCATACGTCTTCCTATTGTGTGTTCAGGGGTTGAGTAACCTCATAAATATGGTTGAGATGAGTAGGGAGATAAGGGGGGCAGCTGTGTCTAGAGGTGGAATCAGATTAACACATCTGCTTTTTGCAAATGATTGCATCATTTTTGGGAGGGCAAACTAGAATGAATAGCAAAAGATTATGTAACAGCCCGCTAATTCTTATCTCTGTACCATTCTCTTCTCTTTTCTTTTCACACATAGTAGACGGCAAGACAATCCGTTTTGGATTCTTTCCTGACAGCAATCACATCTCTCTCGTCTTTACCCTCATCTAGAATCACGCGCATAGATTATCTTTTCCGTAAATCACGTAATTTGTTCTTCACCGACAACTGTAAAATCATGAACAGTTTTATCCTAAGCGTTGTACCTCGATGGCGTTTTTCCGGATCTTATCCACCGAATTTCAAAGTATTAGATAAGCTTGTTTTTTAAATAGCACAATTATAATAATTTAATGAGCTCTGAAAATATTATAATTGTGGATAATTATTTAGATTAAATATTTTATTTGTTTTAAGATATTAAGAGGTTTAATTTCACGTTGAAAATTCTTATTTAAATTTAAGTGTTTTATGCACTTTGATTAATTAATGATACTTTATCATTTTATATAATGATGAAGAAAATATTATTTTATAAACCTTAGTTTATAAAATAATATTCTATCTTAATTCTTCTCAGTGTAGTAATTAAGTGTTTTATTAATTTAAATGATTTTATCCTCTTCGATTAATTAACGGTACTTTATCATTTAATATAATGATGAAGAAATATTATTTTATAAATTTTAGTTTATAAAATAATATTCTACCTTAATTCATCGTAGTGTTTTATTTAAAGTGTTTATTTAAAATAAAACATTTAAGCGTTTTAATCAGTGTTTTAACTCACTGTTGGTTTATTTGAGGATCCCGAAGCGTAGGATTGAAGTTAATTACCTAGGCCCCTACCCTTTTTCCTTTTTCCTTTTTCTTCTCTCTCTTTCCTCTCTCTCTCTCTCCCCATGCTCTTCCCTTCCCCATTTCTCCTTACCGTCGCCGCCCCTTTGACCGCCCGTTTCTCCGCCGTCCGATGGAGGTGTCGACACCACCCCGCCATTCTCTTCCCCTTCCATCAGAGTTCATACCCTCCAATTTTCAGAGCCATCGGACCAGCCGTTAGCCGCCACGAGCCCCCGGAAGTTGCTGCCCCTGCCCTGTTTTCTCCCCTGTTGCCGATTTCTTTCTCCGCCCAGAACCGCCGCTTGCCGGCGGTGTGACGCCCCCAAATTCCGCTTGGGATTGAACGGACATTTGAAGCGTTGAGACATGCAACACAAGGTTACCTGCCCCCGTTCATGACATATAAGATGCAATGTTCCTAACATGCATCTAGCATTATGCAATATTCGCAGCGGATAATTTTTTTTTTTTTTTTTTAGCAATACTATGCACCAAACTAAAAATATCCCAAATACTTGAAACATATTTCATACATAAAAACATACTAAAAAGCCGTGATCACTACACTAGTCCAAAATGGTTGTGATCAAAAGAATACTTGAGATACAACTCCAAAAGTACAAGCATTAACCTAAGTTAAATACTATACCATCATCAACATCGCACCGTAGCCTAGATGACCGTATTCAGATGGTCAGATTCCAATTCTTCTTTGGGTCCTGTAACAAGATCTACCATTCGGGGGGAATGGTAGTTGGGACTACCACAGTGAGATTTGATTACAAATCTCAGTAAGTTAACATAAAACTCACACACAGGTTAAAGATGCATGCATGGCAGTAAAAGCATAAATGCATAAGTAAAGTCGTACATAAGCATAGCATAACTTGACATATAACATGACATAACCAGAACTTAAACGTGAACTGAACTTGACTTAACATGACATGAACTTGAGTTTAAAACATAACATGGACTTGAAATGTAGCATGAACGTAAACATGCATAACATAAATATGAACTTGAAAATAACATAAACTTGAACATATCATGACATAAACGTGAACTTGAGACATACTGTAAACGTGAACTTAACATGATGTGAACATGAACTTGGAACATAACTTGATCATGAACATAACATGTACGTGTACATAACAAAACATGAACTTGATCTGAAACTTGACTTATCATGCACTTGATCTGAAACTTGACTTAATACGTACTCCACAGTTGTTGTGGCCCCACGTATTCTACGTGTCACAATTGCTGTGTCTCACGTAGTGTATGCTCCACAGTTGTTGTGGCCCCATACTTCATGCTCCACAGTTGTTGTGGCCCCATGAATACACGTAACATAAAATATAATACGTACTCCACAGTTGTTGTGGCCCCACGTATATACGTAACATTAAATATAATACGTACTCCACAGTTGTTGTGGCCCCACGTATTCACGTAACATAAAATATAATACGTACTCCACAGTTGTTGTGGCCCCACGTATACACGTAACATAAAATATAATACGTACTCCACAGTTGTTGTGGCCCCACGTATACACGTAACATAAAAAATAATACGTACTCCACAGTTGTTGTGGCCCCACGTATACACGTAACATAAAAATATAATACGTACTCCACAGTTGTTGTGGCCCCACGTATATACGTAACATTAAATATAATACGTACTCCACAGTTGTTGTGGCCCCACGTATTCACGTAACATAAAATATAATACGTACTCCACAGTTGTTGTGGCCCCACGTATTATACGTAACATAACATGTCTTATCTTTCTTAATGCATGAGATATTAATTAATATCATATACTTTTCTAACATGGCGTATACTTGTAAATGACACAATATGATTTAATCATAACATTTCATGGCATACTTAACATGGCATACTTATAACATACATCATTGTATGATAGAAAAGATTATGTAACAGATAATTATTCATGAGAGATTAAATCATACGTAGCAGATAAACATGTAATGACATAGCATGACATGGCATATAGATAACATACATACATAAATTGTAGTTCTCTTACCCATCACACATACACAATAAACTGATAGTAAGTTAGAGGCTAACTTACCTCGATTGTCACGTTCTACGAGAATAAAGTGCGATATACGAGAAACTGTAAAAGGTCATTCTAAAAGTTAGAAATTTAATTACTAACAATTAGAAACATGGAAACAAGTTATCTTAGAGTAAAATTATCATTTTACCCTCTACATGTGGGAAAACGACCATTTTACCCATAACTTAAGGATTTCATATCCTAACTCCAAAAAATTCCAAAATTTACATTCCTCATGTAAATTTTGTTCTAAACTCAAATATCAACTCAGAAAAATTTAAAACAAAACATCACTATGGAAAACACACTATGGCCGAAACATCCATAGGCCATTTCTCTTGATTTTTGTTACAATTCCTTCCAACTTCAAAACTCATGCTTAAACCAAAATTTTACAACAACATCTTCCAATCCTAAGTTTAAAACCATACTTAAAACATCCATTTAGAAAAAGCTAATAATCAACACCAAACTTTTTTGTAAAAAGATCAAAACACTTGAATCACAAGCTTTGTCCTTAAATCAAAACATCTCCAAGAATTCCAAAAAATCAAATCTTACTTCTAACATATTCATAACATCATCCTCAGATAAACCATGCTTTAAATCATCAAACTAAAGTCACCAAAATCACAAAAATAACACTTGAAGTTTTTGATTTTACACTTAGTCCAAAAACAGAAACTTTTTCTTAACTAGCTTTGATAAATCTCTTGATCAATGGCTTAAGAAGGTGAGATCTTTGAAATAAAGTATCACATGGTTTAAAAACGTGTCCTAAAGAATATCCAACCATCAAAATTAAAATCACATGGCTAAAACCCAATAAAACATGGATCTAACCTAAAAACATCAAATCTTAGGCCTAACCGAAATTCTCTTGCATAGAAAAATCATATCTTTGAAACTAATACTAAATATCTCCAAAATAACATCCTAACATGAAAATAAGAGACTTAGGATCATCATATAAAAATATCAAAGCCTTTAGAGTAAGATCAAACCTCGAAATATTCAAACTTTATCCAAATAAAAACTGTTTTGCCACTTCCAGTTTTCATGTTTCTAGATCTAATAAAATCTATCATCAAAATCTTTATTCATGCAACAAAACCTCAATGAAAACTCTTAAACACATTCTAAGAACACTCCATAAAATTTTCGGACCAAGATATGTCCATTAGCTTGGTCAAAAACTCCAAAACATAACACACTCTCCAGATTCACGCCCAGAATGACCTTTCCATGGTTAAAAATACTTTTGACCGACCAAATGACCATGGAATGATACGAAAAATACATCTACGGAAACTAGACTCAAAGAGGAACAACTTTTATGAAGGAGTCATCGTGTGAAAATACTTACAAAGGGTCGAAAAACTCCACGCAAAAAGACCCAGAAATCTGCCCGAGAGAGCTCTTTTGGGTTTCTCTCTAAGAACGGGGTGAAGAAATGATTAAAGTGAAGTAAGTGTGTCTTGCACGACTCAAGACTTCTGTAGGGAGAATATTTGGACCTTAATGATCATTGAGTGGAGGTGTAGACATGTGACATAATGTAGAGGATAGTGGGGGGCAAAAGACAACTTACAAAGGCTATGAGACATGGGACTTGATGGGGTGGGTTCCTCCATATTAATGAGTGCAACTTGATGCAATGAATGGTCTGCCAAGTGGGGGAGGAAATTTCTCCAAGAAGCTATGCCAAGGTGGCCAAAATTCGTGGGCTTTAGTGGGCCTCAACCAAGTGGGCTTCAATTTGGGGTTTAAAGGGGGTTTGGTTAGGGTTTGAGATGCTATCAAGCCCAAATCCAATTTTTCTTGGCCCAATCAAATTTCTAAGGTTTAAAAAGTTGGATAAAGATGTCATAATAGGAATTTGAGAAATTAATAGCATGTGAAAGTGATTTAATCAAGTGATTAAACACAATACTAGAAATTGGATCAAAAAGGGTTTGAATGCCAACTTTAGGGTTTGGGGAAACCGTTTAGGGTTTCGGTTTCAACCAAGTTTTTGGGGTTTCAAAAGGATTCCAACCATTTAGGGTTTTACTAGGGTTGAAACCCTCTTCATCTAACTCAATTTGGTTGATCAGATGAAAAAAAACTGTTTTGCTTAGGTGGCATGATCTCACACATTGATTTCCTTCACAAATCCATCTAATGGTTTCTCTTTGTGCCAAGTATCTAATACTATTCATTATGTGTGGTTAAGATCTTGCCAAGTGTCCAAATAAAACTTCTCTAACCTAATTTGGACATTTCACACTGTGATTTTGAAACCACTGCACTTAGTACGCTTATCGAGGTTACTATTCACTCCGAAAAAGTGCATAATAAACTTAGTACTGAAAAATCCTAAATATTCAACTGAGTCTAGTGGCGTAAACTATAACGTAATCTGACACTTCTAACTACCTCAAACAAATAAAATCACATTTCTGGCACCATAGTGAGTGATAAAACTAATTATGTTGACATACTAGAACTTATGCGATTAGCCGATTCGTAAAAACTTATGGGGTTTTCACGAAATTTTTAATGTCTAAAGAAATTCAACCATTGAATTTCTAACGGGCTGTTACAGGCGGCGTGGACTACACCACCCACCCAGATTTCTTCCCCTCTCACCGGTGAACATCCCCTCCAAGTTTCACCTCCATCCGAGCCACCGTTAGCCGCCACTCTCGCCTCCAAACAAATGGGTTTTTAAGGCTTTTCACCATTTTGGACCACCATACACGGCCAAATCAGCCACCAAGCACCACCATTGGATTCACCACATCAAGGGCTTCCTCCCCATGTCTTTCTTTTTCCCAAACTCTCACTTTTTCTCATATGGGTTTCTCAAAACACCCGTTCGGTTGCACCACCGTGCGCCGCCGTACACGGCCACCCGTGGTGTTTCACCACCACCATCTTGTTCCTCTCATCCTCATGAACCTCTCCAAGAAATTTCATGGCCAACGGAGCTTCGTAGAGCTCACACTCTCCCGCACTCTCCAAGGCCAAAAATGGTTTCAAACGGCCGATCTGCCGCCGTTAGCCACCGTCCGACCACCACCTCGCCACCACAGCTCCACCACATGTTCCTCTACCTTTCCCTAGCTTTCCATGAAGTTCTATGGCTTTTCGCTACCTCGCGTCTCCTCCGCTCACCGTTCGGAGTTACTGTTCACGGCGTGATGCCGCCGTGCTCCGTCACCTTTGACCACCACGAGGTGACCGTGAGTCTTCCAAGACCACGCCTAGCCTTTCTCAAGCCCAAACTACCACTTTATGTGGTGGACAGACACCGTACCGCCACGTACGCTCCTCCGACGCATGTTCGTGACGAGCAGCGAGCGACGCACGGGTTATCCCGTCGATGGTATAACCCTCTATCTTTAGTTATTTATGTTTAACATAGTTGATTTGGTTGGCTGTAGACTGTGTAGTTAGTGTTTGTGGAGTTCGCTGCGTAGTTGTGAAACGAAGTGTGGTTGTGAAGTGTTAGGCTTGATTTTGTAGTTTTGTGGACTGTGCTGTGAAGTATAGGCGTGAGATGGATGCCGTAGATGTGATACGGCGGGTTGTGTGAAGAGAATACGCGTGTAGCGTATTCTGTGTAATGCAGCGACGCGCCGCGCGACGTGCGCTGTAGTGATGTGTGTCGTAGAAGGAAGGGAGTACGCATGTAGTGTACTCCGTGTTGTATGGCGATGCATCGTGTGATGTGCATCGTGTTGATGAGTGTTGTAGCGAAGGAAGTACGCGTAGCGCGTACTCCGTGTCGCGTAGCGATGCACCGTGAGACGTGTATCGCAGTGATGGGTTTTGAGTGTGATGGAAGAGAGTTCACGTGAGTGTACTCTGTATTAAGTCGTGAAACACCGGATGGCGTGTCACGAAGGGTTGGATGGCGTAACAGAGAAGTGTAGAGCGTATGGTGTAGTGTTGGGAAACTGTATGACAGTGTCCCGAAGCAGTGGTGTTATGGATTATAGTCCGGGGTGACTGGTGTCATCTTGTGGTTGACTATGGCTAAGAGTATATGGATTGAGAAAGAATTGTTTGTTTGGTTATTATTGATAATTTTAATGAACTTGTTTTAGTGCAAAGGCTTTCTGAAGTCAAATTATCTCTTCTGGGTATAGTGAAACCTCACGTTGCCGTGGTGTTGCAAGTGCTCATAATATGACAATTGAAGTTCAGAAGTGAAAATCTTAAGGACTTGAGTGTTCCTCTTCCAGCTGTTGTGCAGTTCCTCGTGTTTCGCGCTCTATTCTCATAGAACGCGACGATCGAGGTAAGTTAGCCTCTAACTTACTATCAGTTTATTGTGTATGTGTGATGGGTAAGGGAACTACAATTTATGTATGTATGTTATCGTATATGCCATGTCATGCTATGTCATTACATGTTTATCTGTTACGCATGGTTTAATCTCTAATGAATAATTATCTGTTACACAGCAATTTGTGACACATATAATACGTGGGGCCACAACAACTGTGGAGTACGTATTATATTTTATGTTACGTATAATCGTGGGGCCACAACAACTGTGGAGTACGTATTATATTTTATGTTACTTATAATGCGTGGGGCCACAACAACTGTGGAGTACGTATTATATTTTATGTTACTTATAATGCGTGGGGCCACAACAACTGTGGAGTACGTATTATATTTTATGTTACTTATAATGCGTGGGGCCACAACAACTGTGGAGTACGTATTATATTTTATGTTACTTATAATGCGTGGGGCCACAACAACTGTGGAGTACGTATTATATTTTATGTTACTTATAATGCGTGGGGCCACAACAACTGTGGAGTACGTATTATATTTTATGTTACTTATAATGCGTGGGGCCACAACAACTGTGGAGTACGTATTATATTTTATGTTACTTATAATGCGTGGGGCCACAACAACTGTGGAGTACGTATTATATTTTATGTTACTTATAATGCGTGGGGCCACAACAACTGTGGAGTACGTATTATATTTTATGTTACTTATAATGCGTGGGGCCACAACAACTGTGGAGTACGTATTATATTTTATGTTACTTATAATGCGTGGGGCCACAACAACTGTGGAGTACGTATTATATTTTATGTTACTTATAATGCGTGGGGCCACAACAACTGTGGAGTACGTATTATATTTATGTTACTTATAATGCGTGGGGCCACAACAACTGTGGAGTACGTATTATATTTATGTTACTTATAATGCGTGGGGCCACAACAACTGTGGAGTACGTATTATATTTTATGTTACTTATAATGCGTGGGGCCACAACAACTGTGGAGTACGTATATTTATGTTATTTATTGGGGCCACAATGTGGTACTTTTATTAATTGATCGTGGGGCCACAACAACTGTGGAGTACGTATTATATTTTATGTTATGTGAATTCATGGGGCCACAACAACTGTGGAGCATGAAGTATGGGGCCACAACAACTGTGGAGCATACACTACTGAGACACAGCAATTGTGACAGTAGAATACGTGGGGCCACAACAACTGTGGAGTACGTATTATGTTTTATGTTACTTGAATACGTGGGGCCACAACAACTGTGGAGTACGTATTAATGCACGTTATTAATCAAGACAATTGAATAATATTCCAAGTTTATGTTAAGTCCAGTTTCAGATCAAATACATGATAAGTCAAGTTTTAGATCAAGTCCATGTTATGTTATGCTCACGTACATGTTATGTTCATGTCATGTTATGTTCAAGTTTATGTTATTTTCAAGTTCTTATTTATGTTATGCATGTTTACGTTCATGCTATATTTCAAGTCCATGTTATGTTTCACGTTCATGTTATGTTGTTTGTTCATGTTATTTTTAAGCTTAAGTTCATGCCATGTTAAGTCAAGTTCAGTTCACGTTTAAGTTCTGGTTATGTCATGCTATATGTCAAGTTATGCTATGCTTATGTACGACTATACTTATGCATTTATGCTTTTACTGCCATGCATGCATCTTTAACCTGTGTGTGAGTTTTATGTTAACTTACTGAGATTTGTAATCAAATCTCACTGTGGTAGTCCCAACTACCATTCCCCCCGAATGGTAGATCTTGTTACAGGACCCAAGGAGAATTGGAATCTGACCAACTGAATACGGTCAACTAGGCCACGGTGCGATGTTGATGATGGTATGTATTTAACTTAGGTTAATACTTGTACTTTTGGAGTTGTATTTCAAGTATTCTTTTGATCACAACCATTTTGGACTAGTGTGGTGATCACGGCTCTTTAGTATGCCTTTATGTATGAAATATGTTTCAAGTATTTGGGATAATTTTTAGTTTGGTGCATAGTATTGCTAAAGAAAAAAATTATCCGCTGCGAATATTGCATAATGCTAGATGCATGTTAGGAACATTGCATCTTATATGTCATGAACGGGGGCAGGTAACCTTGTGTTGCATGTCTCGACACTTCAAATGTCCGTTCAATCCCAAGCGGAAATTGGGGGCGTCACAGATTAGTTCTCTATTAAAGCTGTATGAACAAGCCTCAAGGCAATGTTTGAAGAAACATAAGTCAACAATTATGTTTAGCAAGAATGGAAGGAAAGAGGAATGGGGACAGATTGCACAAGACTTGGGAGCAAGGGTCCATAACAACTATGAAAAGTATTTAGGTTTGCCTACTATGGTAGGTAGAACGAAATACAACACTTTTCGAGGGATAAAAGATAGGACATGGCTTAAGATCAACAATTGAAAAAATAAATTCTTATCACCAGCAGGGAAGGAAGTCCTTTTAAAAGCTGTTATCCCATCAATACCGACCTATCATATGAGTGTTTTTGCCTTTCCAAAAAGATTATGCAAGGAAATAGCTACTCTGATGTCTAGATTTTGGTGGGTCATGGGGAAAATGAAAAAAAGATACAATGGAGGAGTTGGAAAAAGATGGGGTTTGCAAAAACAAGTGGTGGGTTGGGATTTAGAGAGTTAGAGAGTTTCAATAGAGCTTTCTTGGCCAAACAAGGTTGGAGAATCCTTATAAATCCCAACTCAATTGTAGCCAGAGTGTTAAAGGATAAGTATTACAGAGGGACTGAAGACTTAAAGGCCAAATTAGGTTGTGGACCTTCATTGATTTGGTGAAGTTTGTGGGGTTCTATGGAGCTATTGAAGGAGGGGCTTGTTTGGATGGTTGGCAATGGGCACAATATTTAGATATGGAGGTATAGGTGGGTACCAAAGCAAACTTCATACATGATCCAATCACCAGTCAAAATTCTGATTGAGGAAGCAAAAGTGGCAGAGTTAATTGATGAAGCCCAAAGAAGATGGAAAGAGGAACTGGTTAAAGGAATACCTTGTGAGGAAGAAGTTGAGATTGTCTATAGTAATCCAATAAGTCAGTTAGGTTTGCCTGATAAACAGATATTGGCTCCATCAAAGAATGGTATTTTTAGTGTAAAATTTGCCTATCTCTTGGAACTAAACATAAAGAGAAAGCTGGTTGGGGAAACTTCATATGGGCTAGCAAGGAAAGGAGGTTGGAAACCTTTTTGGAAGTTAACAGTTAGAGGGGTGGGGAAAGTCTTCATGTGGATGGTGCTAAATAATTGCCTCCCAACCAGTTTGAGAAAGTGCTTTAGAAGCCTTTTTGTCCAATATATAAGAGGGTAGAAGAAACTATAAGCCATGCATTGTGGTGCTATCCAGCTACTACAGATGTTTGGGTAGAGAAAGGAAGCCCTGCATAGAAATGGAGCTATGGTGAAGAAGACATGGGGTCAGTTTGGATAAAGATGGCTGAGAGGCTAAGTGAGGAAGACTTGGAGCTGATAGTAATTGTCATGAGAAGTATTTGGCTGAGACGAAACAAGTTTGTTTTTTAAAATGTTTTCCTCAGTCCAGGTATGGTTTTTAATCAGGCTAAGGTGAGTTTGGAGAGTTTAGACAAACTCAATCTTCTTAGCATCTTTGCCTAGCAAGAGAACACATTCATTGAGGTCTGGTGAGATGGATTACACCTAAGGATGGGGAAGTGAAGATAAACTGAGATGCATCTTTTGATCAAAAAGCAAGATGATGGGGGTAGATGTGATAATTTGGGATACAAAGGGGGAAGTCCTTGCAGCTTTAAGTATGCCAAGATCAAATATTTCCTCTCCAGTTGTTGATGAAAATGCATTATGGAGAGCATTGTAGCTGGGAGTTGAGTTAGGAATCGAGGGTGCTGTTTTTGAATAGGATGCTACGGAAATCATAAAGGGAGTAAATAGTAGTGAAGAGAATTGGGAATGGAGTTGTGAGAAGGTGGAGGACATCAAAGCAATCCTTGAAAACAGACCCTTGAGAAGATCCGACACACTTGTAGGGAAGGAAACAAGGCAGCTAATTTTTTAGTGAAATTTGCTTATACTGTAAATGAAGAAATGGTTTGGATAGAAGATGGTCCTGAGGGGCTCTGTAGAGTTGTAATACATGATACAATTTGTAATGAATGAATATACATGAAATACAGATATGATGAATTTTTCAAAAAAAAAGAAGGGGGGGGGGGGGAGGGTTTGTATCTCATTATAATACACCAAGTGTTGCATCAATCAATTGAGATAGAGAGGGTCTTTGGCTTCACATTATTTTAAACCTATCTAGCTGTATAATCCATCGATATATTGGTGTTTATGTATATATATAGGCTAAAACAAGCATTATGTAGATAGATAGGCTTCACATTATTTTTTGCTTGAGATTTATGGTTATACTTCAACAAACATAATTGAAGGTACGCAATCTTTTCACTTTTTCATTGGGCATTCATCATGTTCCAATTTCTTAGATGCATGTTGGAAGGGATATTTAGGGTCTCGGAGGAATGAGTCCATATATATGAAAAGGCCCAAGCAGTCTGAGACGCTGAGGGTTGAACTACGAGACTAGGGATTGGTCTCATTGATATGTGTCATAGATAACGTGATTAGATAACATCTTTGACTAATCAAGGAGTTGATCAGTACTCCACTTAATACGGAGGGTCTTCAAGATAATCTTTCGAGATTAGTCATGACGTCGGACATACTAATGATTATTCAGCATGTTAGTTTTAATAGATAATTCGTATGAAAGGAAGATAATAGATTTACCCAAAAATACAAAGAAAAGAACTTTGATGTTCAATTCAAAATTATCAATTCCAAGAATGTCCAAAATCAACCCACATGCAAGGTTGTGACAGCTATAAATAATCCATATCAAAATTTTACCAAAAGTAGCAAAATCCCAATAATTATGCCAAATTTAATATGTAATAAAAGATGTAATCTACCAAAAATCTAGATCAAATTGAGTTCAAAATAACTTCATAAATGATAAATGAAATATTACCATAAAAGGCAAAAAATAACTAAAAATGAGGATTCGGAAGGGAAAATAGTGGATTTCGGCCAAAAAAAGCAAGCACATCTAGCATAGCAAGTGACCATAACATGTGCATTGGAAAGAGTTTTTTGAATTGGGGTCATATCTGCGATTGAATACCCGTAGCCAAAGTTATAGCCAAAATACTGAAGTGCACCCAAAACTGCTCTAAGTAGGGAAATATTATGGTTTCATGCCATCTTTATGCTAATCTGCCAACTCAAGATATCTTAGTGCCATCAACATGGCATCTGACAACTTAGAATCATCGGACTGGGATCCTCCTAGATCAAGTCCTTCTCACCCTTATCACGCTCCTAGCTATAAATATTACTTACTGGTAACACATTTGATACGTTCATTCATATACTTATATTGAGAAACTTCTCTCTAACTTAAGCATTAGAATTCCACTGGATACTCCATGTTGCTCTCTCATTTCGTTATTGGTTGTCTGTAATATTGGTGATGTGAAACATATTCTTAACAAATACGATGGTCTTTCATTATAAACATAATGTCGATGCCCACCATTTAGTGGGGACTAGATAATTATGTGAGACCTGTTGCATTGCAGCTGAATTAGAGAGACACATAGGTTTTGAGCAACGACATTTGTCTTTTAATGAGAATTAATATGAGATCAAGTGATAATTCTCTGCTTGCATGCATACGTTGATCATCATTTTCTCCGTTTCTTGTGTCGAGCATATAGTACGGTATTGAAAAGTGAACGTACACATACTCCATGCCCTTTGTATTCGAAAGAAGAAACTGACTATATCTGGGTCCCAACTGCCTTTAGTCTAAACTTTAATAGTCAAGTTTCAAATATGTTGGTTTCAGATCAAATGAATTTCTAGAATTTGTAGTCACCTCGTGAAGGCCGCCTATATATATATATATACTAGAACAAAGCAAAATCAAAAGGATTTTCACAGCAACCAAACAACGGTGAGAACATGAGAGCAAAATCAAAATGATCCCACACAAGCACAACATAAAACACAATTAAAATCATCAATAAATGTAATTGAATTTTTGCATATTCATTTTAGCAGCAATTTTAGCAACCAAACAGTGTATGAAGGAAACCAATATCTAAAATCAAAAGGATTTTTCCAGCAACCAAACAGCAGTGAGAAAATGAGAGCAAAATCAAAACGATCCCACACAAGCAGAACATAAAACACAATTAAAATCATCAATAAATCTAACATGATTTTCGCAATTTCATTTTAGCTCCTTGACTCAACTTTCTCTGTAGCCAAACAGTCTCAATGAAGATGAAAGAGTCAAATAAAGTGAAAGTATAGATCAGTGGAAGAAATCCTAACCTGAGGAGATCAATGGTAGGCGATAGAAAAGAAAAAGGGTGAGAGACTTTTTCACAGACTTCATGGCGTTGGGACGAAGAAAATGGGGGAAGAGAACAATAGATAAGGAGAATGTGATGGAAAAGAAACCTTACAAAAATTGCTGATAAATAGGTTGCAATCGTTGGTTCTGCATTGCTAAGGAAGGGCCAACTGTTGAGAAATATGAAGACGCGGGACGAAGTGGGCAATGATGGGGTTTGGGAATGATGGAGATGTACAGCGGTTCCCCAAATATGGGGAATTCCTATACAGACCGTAAACCCTAACTGTAAAATGGGGATTGGGATGAGGAGGGGTTTTTGTTCAAAAGCACTAAATTTTTCTCTAAATTATAGGGATAAATAAGATATGTAGACCCGAATGGGAATGCTCTAACACAGCATGGTTTGAAGAGAAATAACGAAAACACCAATTGTGCAGGTCTAGGTCTAGTGATTTGTAACTCTAGCTTGCAGATTTGGTGGTTTGCAATTTTGGTTCGCCGATCTGGTGGTTCTCAAAGGTGCCTCTAGAACAACACTGAGTGATCATCACAAAACAAGAAACAAAAGTGGTGGAATTTGGATATAAAATCTGGGATAAAATTAGAAAAAATTCAGTAGCAAAAACACATGCAAATGTAATTTAAGAATACAAGTAAGGGCAAAATTGGAAATGAAAATGGTAAACGAAAATATTGTTTCCCTATCATTTGCATTTATATATATATATATATATAATTTACAAGGAAATAATATGTATAGGCAGAAGAAGAACAAAAGCTTTGGTTTTTCTTAAAATGAATCAATACCAAATTAATTGACTAAACGGTGAATATTTTGAAAAAGACTGAAAATGCATGATATAATATTGCACGCACGTCAGCTAAACAATAACATGTGATTCTTCCCCACGCCGGTTAGCCGATACCAGAAAATTGTGTTTTGTTGTTCGCTCATTATTAGTCGATATGTGGGTGCTAGAAATATTTTTGACAGTATGCATGGTTTTCCATTATTCAGAGCAATATTTGAAAAAGCAATTTCCTCATAACATGAGAAAGACTAGTGTTAGAACTTATTTATTCAAAACAATATACAGTGCCCACAATAATAATAAATACGATTTTCAATTAATGACCATGTCATTAAGAAAAATAACAGTGAGTGGTTTTGTTTTTCTTTTTTTTTTTCTTTTTCCTAACCACACATATTGTAAATATACAAAAGAGTTACAAGATACAAGAGATAACCGGGTGGCAGGCCCCGACAATTATCCCAGGCCAACTAGTACAACACAGGAAAAAGAAAAAGAAAAATTCTTCTCATAAGCCATTATTCACTATCCACACCCCACACCCTATGAAAAACACCCCCACATCCTATGAAAAACATTCATAAGTGTGTGGTGTGTGATGTGAATAATGGCTGATTTGTAGTTTTACTCTAAAGAGTTTTAGCCAAGTCGAGTTGAGTTTTGTTAGTTATGTGTCATTTACTAATCGAGCGGGTATCCACTTTCAGGGGTGAGCCTTTTTTTTCAGGGGTTAAGTTTGATTCGAGGTTAATCGGACGAGTACTGAGCGGGCTATCGAACAAAGTGGTTTATTTACAGCCCTAGTGGAGGTCAAGTCATGGCTCTCTTTTTTTATTTGAGGCTCACTCGTTTATGCCCGAGTCAACTTATTAGCTCGACTCAATTAAAACTCATTCATATATTGATAAATATATACATATACCAATTAAAACTCATTCATATATTAGCTAATAATATAAGCATAGCACTTTTATTATTAAATATATAATATGTAACCTAATTACTTATGTTTATATATTGAATATACTTCATAACTATATTTTATAATTTGTACAATAATTAGTCCATAAGATTTAATAATTTCATATACTATTATGGGGGAACCATATATGAAATAGATATATCCTATCATATTATGTGTCTGTATTAATAATATATGTAGGCATATAACTTATTGTTAGTATGGATAAATATCAACTAGTTAGATATTAATTATTTATAAATTTTTAAAATAGTATAATTCAATAGATGTTCTAGTTGTTAGTTGTATAATTCAATATTAGATTTTATAATTTATAATTTATCTAATTTATTGATTATTAAATCTTATTCAAAAAATATAAAAAAAATAAACAATTCGAGCTCAAACTGGAGCTTAGCTCATTTGTGGGACGAGCTCGTTCTCGAGCTCGAGTTGAGAGTTTAGCTTACCAAGTCAAGCTCGAACAAAGAATAAATAAAAATTTTGAACTTGAGTATTTTGAGTTGATTCAAGCTCGACAAGCCAAAGACTAACTTGGCTTGGCTTGATTACAACCCTAACCCCCACACATTTCCCAGAAGAGAAACCCATCTAAAGCGGTTTTGAAACATTATGATAAACGGACTACAATACTACATCCGAAACCCACGATGAATGGATCTATGCTCATGTTGCTAATCTAAATTGACTAAAGGAGACTTTCACTACATTTTTCACATGATCCTTAGTTAGAAGGAACTATAAAATAGAAAGTTAGTAAAGGGAAGAAACGTCGAATAACCGGTGGGCAACCGCCAAGAATTAGGAAAGCATGTGAAGACTAGGGGTGCTACCTGCCCCCCCACCCCCGCATGGCCACGGGTGGGGATTTTTCTCCCGCAATCCACCCTCATCCATGTAGGGATGGGGTGCCCTATCTACTGCATGGGGTGTGGGGGTGGATCTCAATCCGTTCGCCCTTCGCCCCTCCCTAATTGGGTTTCCACTTTCCAATTTCTAGTCCATTTCCCAACCTCCATAATCCATATTCCATAAAATAAAATTTAAAAAAAAAAAGAGAAAATCAAGATTAAGAGAAAGCTTTAACTTGAAACCTTCGGCAATAATACACAGAGGCACAGATGGCGACTTTGGAGAGCTTCAATAATGGTGACGACGATGAACTTCACACAAGAAGGCGACGACATTGGGCAACGACGGCGAGCCACGAGATTGAAATGGGGAAAATTTTGGAAAGGGGCTAGGAGTTAAGGATCGTGATTCGTGAATGGAGGGGACTAGGCCCCAGACAGCGACTCTATAGATGATGACAATGGCTAACGATGATGAACTCAACTGCGATGACAACGATCAAAGGGGCTATGACTCGGGCACAGAGAGGGAGCTTACAATGCAAAGGACCAAAGTGTTGTGATTTTGAAGGGGGGTTTTAAGACTATCGACTATATATATATATAAAGTGGGACCCCCGTCCACCCCATCCAGCCTCTTCTAAGAGATCTGTGACTGCTGGCCCTAAAAATGGCATGGGTGGCTACAACAGACTCTCCCTGGTGCAACGGAGCGTGAGATCCATGCGAGGTTTGGCCACACGTGAGATGCATGCACGACTCCTTTTGACGATCTGCTTCTGTGGTCCGAATGATCTAGTGTTGGGAGTCTTGTGGTGTAGCACATGGCGGTTATGTGTGGCCAAAAAGTAGTAGAATGGCACTTCTCTATGCTACAATCAGAAAACGAAGAAGTTGGAAAAAAACATTGTAGGACAGTGTCGGGACTATACAGATGGGAAGAAAAGGTAACCTATAAATTTTATGGATAGAGAGCGTTTTTGCTGAAGAGAGAAATGAAGGAACGGTAACCCATAAAAATTATCCTGGTTGAAACTTGATTAGTGATAAAGTGTCAAAAACTATATTATTAGGTTGCTAAATTGAATAAATCATTTAACCAAAACTGAATTAAGCACTTAATTATACAGTGATTTCTAGTACTTGACTCATTGATAAAATTCTGATGTTTATACACTTAAAAGAGATTTATACTGCAATTGATAAGCCACATCAAATTTAATATTTGAATCTTACCCTTCTTGATGCTAACATACATATTTTATTTATAGGTTAGGGGGTATTTTTGAAAAGATATAAACCAAACTTGCAAAAGAAAAGAGTCAAGTTTTTGACGCCGTTGCCGGGGACAACTGGTGCTTATCAGAGCATTCCTCCACTGCTGAGAGGACATTTGTGGAGCTGTGAATGTCTTCACAGCCTGGGTGACATCTGATCTTTTCCCTTTTTCTCTGTTTATTTTTTCATTGTCTTTGATTTTCTGCTCTTGTTTGTATGACTGGTTGGACTAGAAACCATACTTCTCGATTGTTTAGGACAGAATCACTATCATCTTTTAACTCTGCATCTCTTTCTCTTGAATCATCTTCTGAAACTCATAGCACCATGGCTGAAAATGAGAATCATGATAGGGAAATGGTGAATCAAAATAGGACACTTAGGGATTATTTGCAACCTTTCAGAACCATCACACCCTCATGCATAATTCAACCTTTGAATGCAAACAATTTTAATTTCAAACCTGGAATGATTCCATTAATTCCACATTTTCATGGCATGGATTCTGAAAACCCATATTTGCATATCAAAGAGTTTGAAGAGATTTATTCTACATTCATGGACCGGACCTATACTGAGGAGGTTATTAGACTAAACTTGTTTCCATTTTCCTTGAAATATAAAGCTAAAACATGGTTGAATTCATTAAGACCTAGAACCATAGGCACTTGGCAAGAGATGCAAGCAGGATTTTTGAAAAAATTCTTCCCAATACATAGGACAAATGCTTTGAAAAGACAGATCATGAATTTTTCTCAAAATGATTCTAAAATTTTTTATCAATGTTGGGAAAGGTTCAAGGATATATTAGGTTCATGCCCACACCATGGTTATGAACATTGGCATGTGATTAGTTTTTTTTTATGAAAGTTTAACACCTAAAATGCGCCAATTTGTACAAATCATGTGTAATGGAGAATTTTTTGACAAAGAGCCTGAGGAGGCATTTGAATATTTTGATTATCTTGCTGAAAATGCCCAATCTTGGGACACAACTGATGTGCATGATAGGTTTAGGCAAGTTGAGTCTAGTCAAGGAAAATATACTCTAAAGGAAGATGATGATTTGTGTGCTAAATTAACCTTGTTGTCTAAAAAAGTATAAGCCATGGAATTGAAGAAAGTAAATGAAGTGCATGCTGTCCCTAAAATTTCTGAGAAGTGTGGCATATGTGAGGATCATGGGCATTCAACTAATGAATGTCCCACGATCCCTGCTTTCAAAGAAGTATTGTTGAATCAATCTAATGCTGTGAACATGATACATAAACCATATTCTGGTCCTTACCCTAATTCTTATCATCCAGGATGGAGGAGCCACCCGAATTTCAGTTGGAGAGGTGATCAACATGTAGCTCCAGCAACCTTGGCTCCGGGGCCCTCTCAACTCGCAATTCAAGCACCTCCAATGCAAAAGAAGGGACTTGAAGATACGGTTCAGCAGCTGAGTGTGACACTTCAACAGTTCATGCAAGGTCAAGCAACACTCAACAACCAGAATTCATTGGCAATTAATGACATAAGGAGTTCCCTTACAAGGCTGACTACATCTTTAAGTACCCAAGAGAAGGGTAAATTTCCTACATAGTCACAACCAAATCCACAAGGGCAGCCTCATCAAGTGCAAGCAGTACGTGAGGATCCTAACTTAAAGTTGGTCAAAGCGGTGACTACTTTAAGAAGCGGTAAGGTGGTAGATATTTCAGCACATGAGCCATATAATTCTGGTAAGGTTTCTAACCCTTCTAATAAAGATGGAGAGCATGTGTCTGATGAGCATGAGAAAATTGATTGTCCTATACTTGCTCCTTTTCCTCAGCGATTAGTTTTGTTGCATAAAGATAAGCATCTTGCTAAAATTCTTGAGGTTTTTAGGCAAGTTAGGATAAACATTCCTTTGTTAGATGCTATTCAACAAATTCCTGCCTATGCAAAATTTTTAAAGGATTTATGCACTGTGAAAATAAAATTAAATGTGCATAAGAAAGCTTTTCTTACTAAGCAAGTTAGTGCTATCATTCAGAGTAATACACCACCTAAATACAAGGACCCTGGAGCACCTACAATTGCTTGTGTGATAGGAAATTCAAAAATTGATCATGCTTTCTTGGATCTTAGTTCAAGTGTCAATTTATTGCCTTACACTGTCTATGAACAGCTTGGTTTAGGTGAACTGAAATCCACACCTATCATTTTGCAACTTGCTGATAGATCTATAAAAATGCCTAGGGGTATAGTTGAGGATGTTTTGGTTCAAGTTGATAAATTTTACTATCCTGTGGATTTTGTGGTGCTTGATATGAACTTGTCGATTCCATCTTCCAAGCTCCTGTAAATCTTGGTAGACCATTTCTTGCTACATCTAATGCATTAATTAATTGTAGAAGTGGAATTTTGAAATTGAGTTTTGGAAACATGACATTGGAGTTGAATATCTTTAACACTTGCAGGCAACCTCAGGATTTAGAAGAAGTTCAGGAAGTTAATTTGCTGGAAAATATCCTTTATGAGGATTTTCACTTGAATCTTCCTTCCACTAATTTACAATTGTCATTAGAAAGTGTTCTAAGTGATGTAAATACACTTGATGATACTTCTAATATTTCTTTTGCAGGAATTGATCATGGGGTGCTTTGGCAACCAATGTTTGAAGAGTCGCCACCTAGGGCAGCACCCATCAAACCATCTTCAGATGACAAACACCATCTCATTGGAGCATTCAGGACATTCGAAAGTTCAAATCTGAGGCTAAATCATTTTTTTTATGATGACCTTTACTTGTTTAAATATTGTTCTAACCAAATTTTTCGAAAATGTATAGCCAACAAACACATCCAAAGTAAGATTTTTTATCCTGGTAAGTTAAGGTCTCAGTAGAGTGGGCCTTATTTGGTTAAAACAGTTTTCCCTCATGGTGCTATTGAGGCTGTCGATCTTCAAAATGGAAATGCTTTTAAGGTTAATGGTCAAAGGCTCAAGCCTTTTATTTCTAATTTTGCACCTGAAAATAATCTACTTTGCATTTGCTTGATCCTAATTGATGGTTCTTGATCTATCCATTTCTTCTTATTGTTTTCTTTTGTTCTTCAGTTTTTATTTTTATTTTGGCTGCTTTCCTTTCAAAGCTATCCAGGTACTTCCTTTTCCTCTTTCCTTCAATTTTTCTTTGAATATTTGGTTCTTCTTTTAATTGTTTTGCCCCTTAACTTCTCTGTTTGTGTAAATTCCTTCATTTATCTTGCATCATTGAGGACAATGCTACAATCTAGTTGGGGGGGTGGAAGAGAATTTATTTGTCTGTTTGCATACCTTAGACATATTTTGGTTCATCTTGAGGGAGTGTTAGTAATGAGTTGAAAGCAGATTAAATCCCCCATTCTTGAATTTTGCATGGTTAAATGTGAACTGAAAAATGATTTGTTGAGATCATGAAACATGTGGAATGTAGTGCAAATATGAGTATATGTCAAAAGAGTGACTTATCCACTTTATTTAGTTGTTAAACCAAGGGAAATATGTTAAAAGTTTTGCTAAAACACACACAACACATACCCGGAATGCCTAGAAAGACTACATTGAGTCATTGTTTGTTGATTTACACGTCGGTTATTTTGGACTCTAATGAACCATATCCTAATGGTTTAGGAAGAAATTTGAAATGAATTAAATGAGAAAATGGACAAGCCAGGGATCAAAAAAAAAAAAATCCTTTAGGTAGACTAGTGGTAAGGGCTAACTTGTGAAAGTGTGGGTAGGCGCACATTCATAGGCTTGATTCCCCCACTACAAAAAAAAAAAAAAAAATTACATTGGTGTATTGGAAAACGCTGCCTATTACCAGGGTTTTTACTAAATAAAAAAAAAAGGTAGGTGTCTTTCAAAGTGTAATAGCGTGAAAGCCGCCGCTACAATGGTTTTGAATTAGAGTAATACCATGTGGTTTTCTCAGATTAGCTATTGTGATTGAAACTGTTAATGCCTCTTTGTAGTCGATCTTGGAATTCTAACCCTATTCCCATGCACTTGAAAGAAAGCAAGCTTTGTTATATGTAATTTCCTTGGTTAACTAACTAAATGGTGTATAAATCTTTCAGTTGACTGAAATTCAGATTAATCTATCTCCAATGTTCTTAAACTCAACAAGTCTATTTCATAGCATGTGATTCTCGGATTTTCTGAAATTGTAGTTGGTAATCTTACCTTTGCATGAATTCATTCGCATTATTTGCTAGAGGCTAGCAATAAGCTAGTTGGGGGTGTGATAAAGTGTCAAAAACTGTATAATTAGGCTGCTAAATTGAATAAATCGTTTAACCAAAACTGAATTAAGCACTTAATTATACAGTGATTTCTAGTACTTGACTCATTGATAAAATTCTGATGTTTGTACACTTAAAAGAGATTTATACTGTAATTGATAAGACACATCAAATTTAATATTTCAATCTTACCCTTCTTGATGCTAACATACATATTTTATTTATAGGTTAGGGGGTATTTTTGAAAAGATATAAACCAAACTTGCAAAAGAAAAGAGTCAATTAGTCCTCTTTCAAGATGTGTGAATGTTACATTTATACCCTCTTATCTCTATTTTCGACATAGTGATTCTATATTTTTTTTATTTCTTTATATTTTTTGTATCTTTAAATAGTTTTTAAAAAAACATCATAATATCATTTAAAAATTAATTTTTTAATTATTAAATAAAAATAAATAAATAAATTGCATCGGGACCATCATCGGATCAATGGTTCCTCGACAGTGTAGATTTTATTCTTATTTATTTGCACCACTGTAAAAGCCCAACCAACAATCATGATTTCTTGGTAGGTTCAATTACTTGTATTAAATTATTTCTTCGTACGTACGAGTGACATGAGGGTGATGAGAATCAAATCATAATATAAATGCCGTTTAGATAATGAGTTGGAGATGAAACTTAACTATTGACTAAAATATTATTAGAATATTATATTTTAATATTATAATTATTTTTGTATTGAAACAATTGAATTATTTATTATATTTTATGTAGAAATTTGTAAAAGTTGTAATGATGAGATGAGATAAAATACTTTTACTATCTAAAATTCAAATGAGGCAAAAAGTATTGTTAGAAACTGTTGAGAATAGAAAGTGAAAATGAGAAGAAACAAATGAAACGACAGAGATTTGAGGAAGTGTGATTCTCATTAATTATTTCGACAATAGAAAGGTCATATATATATACATTACAAAAAGTAGAAAAGTAAAAAACTACTGAAAAACTAACTTTTGATTCACCACACAATTACAAGCATCAATTTAGAACTTTTATGCACAGTATGGTAAAGGCAGCTTTATGCATCGTGTCCCTCATACTTCTTTGTGTGCAGCCATGCATTTTCTCTGTTGTGCCATCTCCTGTCTCCTTTTTGCTGCTGCTGCCATATTTTTCTTTCCATGTACTGCAGCTTGGTTTATCAGTGTGACGCCCTCAAATTCCGCTAGAGATTGAACGGACATCTGAAGCATCGGGACATGCAACACATGGTTACCTGCCCCCGTTCATGACATATGAGATGCAGTATTCCTAACATACATCTAGCATTATGCAATATTCACAGCGGATAATAATTTTTTTTTTCTTGAGCAATACTATGCACCAAACTTATATATCCCAAATAGCTAACTCGTAATCCAAGCATACTTAACAAAATAAACATCCACGATTTCAGTACGAGTCTTAGAAGACTATAACCTCAAAAACACGGGAGACCAGACTCCATATTTACATTACCAAAATACACTATTGAGGAAGTTTGTCGAGTAACTCATGTAACTCGACTAACGAGGCCATAACACTATCCAAAAACTAACTATGAAAGATGTAAGATCCGCGTCGTGTCTGCAGCGTCTAGCCAACCTCCTTCAGTCTACCAAAGTCCGCTCCCTGCTCTGATCCTGACATATCGCCTACCATTCGGGGGGAATGGTAGTTGGGACTACCACGGTGACATTTGATTACAAATCTCAGTAAGTTAACAAGAAACTCCCACATAAGTTAAAGATGCATGCATGGCAGTAAAAGCATGAATGCATAATTAAAGTCGTAAGTAAGCATAACATAACTTGACATATACCATGACATAACCTGAACTTAAATGTGAACTGAAATTGACTTAACATGACATGAACTTGAGCTTAAAACATAACATGGACTAGCAACATAACATGAACGTGAAACTTGAAACATAACATGGACTTGAAATATAGCATGAACGTGAACATGCATAACATAAATATGAACTTGAACTTAACATAAACCTAAGCATAACATGACATAAACGTGAACTTGAGACATAATGTGAACGTGAACATAACATAACGTGAACATGAACTTGAAATAACATGACAGAAACGTGAACTTGAAACATAACATGAACAAGAACATAACATAACATGAACTGAGCTTGAACATATCATAAACATGAACATAACATGATATGAATATGAAGTTGAAACTTAACGTGAACATAAACATAACTTGTACGTGAGCATAACATAACATAACATGAACTTGATCTGAAACTTGTCTTAACGTGGACTTGATCTAAAACTTATTTTTATCTCATGGGGTCACCATGATTACTTATTCTTAACTTCTTGACATGAACTTGGAATCTTATTCAATTGACTTGATTAATAACATGACCATATGGGTGCTACACGGGTCCCCTAGAGCCGTGTGTCCCTGCCGATTACCGCATCACAATACAGGTATCTGCACCAGCTGTGAATGCGTTAATACCTACTCCACAGTTGTTGTACGTATTCTACGTGTCACAATTGCTGTGTCTCACGTAGTATATGCTCCACAGTTGTTGTGGCCCCATGAATACATGTAAAATAAAAATATGGCACCATCGGCGTTAGTGCCTGGCGCGCTCCGGTGACCAGTTACTTAGGCCCCATTCGTAACTTGTTGACTGTACTTCGTCAACCCAGGAAATTTCACACCTATTTAGACACTCCAGCGTGAACAAAGGAGTTCCACTAGGATATTACCCCATCCTAGCATTTAGGGTCGTGATTGACATGAATAACTTAACTTAAACGTGATCTGAGATCTATATGAACTTTACATAAGGTGAACCACGCTTGAGTCCGTGGCACCGCATAACATAACTTGTGGTGAACACGCTTAGATCCGTGTCACCCTTAACATAACTTGTGATGAACACGTTTAGGTCCGTGTCATCCTTAACATATCTTGTTATGAACACGCTTAGGTCCGTGTCATCCTTAACATATCTTGTGATGAACACGCTTAGGTCCATGTCATCCTTAACATAACTTGTGATGAACACGCTTAGGTCCGTGTCATCCTTAACATAACTTGTGGTGAACACGCTTAGGTCCGTGTCACTCTTAAATATCTTATCTTTCTTAATGCATGAGATATTATTTAACATCATGAACTTTTCTAACATGATGTATACTCGTAAATGGCACAATATGATTTAAACATAAACATTCCATGACATACATGTAACATATGGCATACTTATAACATACAACATTGCATGACAGAAAAGATTGTGTAACAGATAAATATTCATGAAAGAATAAATCATGTGTAACAGATAAACATGTAATGACATGGCATATATGATAACATACATAAATAAATTGTAGTTCCCTTACTCATCATACATATACAGTAAACTGATAGTAAGTTAGAAGCTAACTTACCTCGATCGTCACGTTCTATGAGAATAAAGCGCGGAACACGAGTAACTGTAAAGGGTCATTCTAAAAGTTAGAAATTTAGTTACTAAAAATTAGAAACATGAAAACAAGCTAACTTAGGGTAAAATTACCATTTTACCCTCTATATGTTGGAAAATTACCATTTTACCCCTAACTTAAGGATTTCACATCCTAACTCCAAAAACTTTCAAAATTTGCATTCCTCATGAAAATTTTGTCCTAAACTCAAATATCAACTTAGAAAAATTTAAAACACAACACAACTATGGAAAACACACTATGACCAAAACATCCATAGGCCATTTCTCTTGATTTTTGTTGCAAATCCTTCCAACTTCAAAACTCATGCTTAAACCAAAATTTCGCAACAAACATCCTCAAATCCTAAGTTTAAAACCATACTTAAAACATCCATTTAGAAAAAGCTTATAATCAACACCAAACTTTTTGTAAAAAGATCCAAACACTTAATCACAAGCTTTGACCCTAAATCAAAACATCTCCAAGAATTCCAAAAAATCAAATCTTACTTCCAACATATTTATAAAATCATCCTAAGATCAACCATGCTTTAAATCATCAAACTAAAGTCACCAAAATCATAAAATAACACTTGGAGTTTTTGGTTTTACACTTAGTCCAAAAACAGAAACTTTTTCCTCAACTAGATTTGATAAATCTCTTGATCAATGGCTTAACAATGTGAGATCTTCGAAATAAAGCATCACATGGTTTAAGAATGTGTCTTAAATAAGATCCAACCATCAAACTTGAAATCACATGGCTAAAAATCAATAAAACATAGATCTAACCCAAACACATCAAATCTTAGGCCTAACCGGAATCCTCTTGCATAGAAAAACCATATCTTTGAAACTAATACTAAATATCTTCAAAATAATATCCTAACATGAAAAAAATAGACTTAGGATCATCATATAAAAATATCAAAGCCTTTAGAGTAAGATCAAACCTCGAAATATTCAAACTTTCTCCAAATAAAAAGTGTTTTGCCACTTCCAGTTTTCAAGTTTCTAGATCTAAGCAAATCTATATCAAAAGCTTTAGTCATGCAAAAAAACCCAATGAACACTCTTAAACACATGCCAAAAACACTCCATAAAATTTTTGGACCAAGATATGTCCATTAGCGTGGTCAAAAACTCCAAAACATAACATACTCTCCAGATTCACGCCCAGAATGACCTTTCCATCGTTAAAAATAATTTTGACCAACAAATGACCATGGAATCATACAAATAATATATCTATGGAAACTATACTCAAAGAGGAACAACATTTATGGAGTCATCGTGTAAAAATACTTACAAATGGTCAAAAAGCTCCACGCAAGAAGACCCAGAAATCTGCCTGAGAGAGCTCTTTTGGGTTTCTCTCTAAGAACTGGGTGAAGAATTGATGAAAGGGAATTAAGTGTGTCTTGTACGACTCAAGCCTTCTGTAGGGGGAAGATATGGACTTGGATGACCATTGATTGGAGGTAGATAAGTGACATAAAGTGGAGAATAGGGAGGGGAAAACACTGCCTGCAGAAGCTATAAGGTATGGAGGTTGATGGGGTGGGTTTCTCCATCTCATCAAGGCACTATTGGGTGCAGCCAAGAGAAGTGAATGATCTGCCATGTGGGAGAGGAAACTTCTCCAAGAAACCTTGCCAAGGTGGCCAAATTCATGGGCCTTGGTGGGCCCCAACCAAGTGAGCTTCAATTTGGGGTTTAAAGGGGGTTTGGTTAGGGTTTGAGATGCTTTCAAGCTCAAATCCACTTTTTCTTGGCCCAATCAAATTTCCAAGGTTTAAAAGGTTGGATAAAGATGTCATAACAAGAATTTGAGAAATTAATAGCATGTGGAAGTGATTTAATCAAGTGATTAAACACAATGCTAGAAATTGGATCAAAAAGGGTTTGAAGGCCAACTTTAGGTTTTGGGGAAACCGTTTAGGGTTTCGGTTTCAACCAAGTTTTTGGAGTTTCAAATGAATTCCAACTATTTAGGGTTTCACTAGGGTTGAAACCCTCTTTGATCTGGCTCAATTTGGTTGATCAGATGAAAAAGGTTTTGCTTAGGTGACATGATCTTACACCTTGATTTCCTTCACAAATCTATCTAATGGTTCCTCTTTATGCCAAGTATCTAATACTATTCACTATGTGTGGCTAAGATCTTGTCAAGGGTCCAAATAAAACTTCTCTAACCTAATTTGGACATTCCACACAGTGATTTTGAAAACACTGCACTTAGTACACTTATCGAGGTTACTATTCACTCCAAAAAAAACGCACAATAAACTTAGTACTAAAAAATCCTAAATATTCATATTAACCTACAGTAAAAACCGTTTACCAAAACTCAACCCCAAAGTGCCCCTATAAATAAATTCACAGTTTCGAACAGCCGTTTCGTCCGAAATTATGAAAATAGGTTTTTGCGCTATAAAATCCTAAATATTCTATTGAGTCTATTGGCGTAAACTATAATGTAATCTGGCACTTCTAACTATCTCAAACAATTAAAATCGCATTTCTGGCACTATAGTAAGTGATAACACTGACTATGTTGAAAGACTAAAACCTGTGCAATTGATCGATTCGTGAAAACTTATGCGGTATTCACGAGGTTTCTAAAGTCTATAGAAATTCCTCTGTTGAATTTCTAGCGGGCTATTACATCCTCCCCTCCTAAAAAAAAGATTTCGTCCTCGAAATCAACGCAAGTACAAACATAAAACACGTTCAAAAGAAGATGTTGCTTACCAAAACTACTGTCCATCACTGGATGTATCTTCACTAGTCGTATTCGGTAGAGGTGCATCGATGTCCAACGGCATGGTGTGTTGGGTTAAGTAGTAGAACACGTTGTCCTCTTAATCATAGACCACATTGTCAAAATGACCTTGGTCGGGGGCTGCACGAACTCTTCATCGCCATTTTCTGGCTCCTAACCCTCTACTAGCAAATGTCTATGGTGAGTTGATGACATAGATGATCCTAATGTTGCGGGCTCAGTGTTGGCAGCTGCAGTGCGCTCTTCTGCTGCTCTGCTAGACTCATCTCCATCCCATGTTGTCCTTGTTTTGAAGCTATCCCAGTCGAACCACGGAGTCGAGTGAAGCGGCGGGTAACATTCTTCATGAGGTAACTCCTTCCTCTAGTAGTCCAAACTAATCTTATCTATAACGATCACAATGGTTATTGCCTAAACTTAACAAGTTCTAGACTAACCTTTTAGGACACTAAATCTTTGTTTAAGTGAAATCATTTATTTCCTTAATGCTTAAATCATCAATTTGTACTGGAATCCTTCCACAAAGTAGGTCAAGTCATACCAGCATACTCTTTAAATCTAAAACTTCAAGTATTCGTGCAATTCGATTTGGAAGAATTTAATCCATACACAACTAAATTTACTTTCTCTATTTGCTCAGGGAAACCTGTCTGCCTAGGACTAGCTTACTCCTTCATAATTAAAACGAATCATTCATCCTCCTAGGTGACACCTTGATAAACAATCACCTATTAACCTAAACTCAAGGCTTTCTCTTTTATGATTTGCATAGCTCGTCTATCCGTCATGAGCTGCCTCTTATTCTGACTCTAAACGAAAGGATATGTTCATACTGTTCACGTAAGTCCTCAAGACCAAGATTTTACTCTCCATATATTTGTCTCCAATATAAGGGCGATCTATGTCTCCACAAACACAATGCTTCACAAAAAAACCATTTAATTGCCGCAAGATAAAACTACTATCATAAGTGAATCCTTCTAAGGCCAAAGGTTGTTCCAAATACTTTACTCTTCCGAAAACAAATACCATTGGGTCCTCAAAATCAAAACAACTCCAAATACACAGAATATAATTCCTCAACCTTTAATACCATTCCTCGTACTACTAAAAGGCATAATATATCTACACTCGTATGAACAATAATACTCCTAATGAGAATTGTTACACTTATCCACTGGGTAACAATTCAACTTCCGAACTGAACTCTCGTGCAAAACCACAATCACGAACAACAGGGACTCACTTAAATCCAACAACGTACAAATTACAAACCTCAATAACTTGTCATTACCCAAAATAACAGTAATGCACTAATACCATCAGTTGCAATGCAATCAATCTTAACTAAACTTAACAATATAGAGGTCTTAGTAAAATACTAGAGATGACGCCAGTTCCTTCAGTTTCTAGGGAGTCAGCATATGTTTCTCCCTGAGTGACAGCTTACAATCTAATAGGTAAGTGCACTTCCTGCTGTTGATGATGTCTAAGCATGTCAGTCAGCAAGCGTACAACTTCAACTAATCCTCCATCCATCGGGGGACTCTGATTTTCCTGATTGATGTCTCTCTCAAGGTTTCAACGAATCCTACCAAGAGTCATGTGTCACTTCTCGAAACACACGAGTGCACTTATAAAAACCACGTACTATCTCTTATACTTCAAGAAATTAAAGTCTAATGAAGACTAAAATTTCAAGCCTAGTATTTGGTGCATTTCCTTAGGACATGTGGATTTACAACCCAGAGACGTATTGCTCTGATACCACCCTGTGACGCCCTCAAATTCCGCTTGGGATTGAACGGACATCTGAAACATCGGGACATGCAACACATGGTTACCTACCCCCGTTCATGACAAATGAGATGCAGTGTTCCTAACATGCATCTAGCATTATGTAATATTCGCAGCGGATAATAATTTTTTTTTCTTGAGCAATACTATGCACCAAACTTATATATCCCAAATAGCTAACACGTAATCCAAGCATACTTAACAAAATAAACATCCACGATTTCAGTACGAGTCTTAGAAGACTACAACCTCAAAAACATGGGAGACCAGACTCCATATTTACATTACCAAAATACACTATTGAGGAAGTTTGTCGAGTAACTCGTGTAACTCGACTAACGAGGCCATAATACTATCCAAAAACTAACTATGGAAGCTGTAAGCTGCGCGTCGCGTCTGCAGCATCTAGTCAACCTCCTTCAGTCTACCAAAGTCCGCTCCCCGCTCTGATCCTGACATATCGCCTACCATTCGGGGGGAATGGTAGTTGGGACTACCACGGTGAGATTTGATACAAATCTCAGTAAGTTAACAAGAAACTCCCACACAGGTTAAAGATGCATGCATGGCAGTAAAAGCATGAATGCATAATTAAAGTCGTAAGTAAGCATAGCATAACTTGACATATAGCATGATATAACCTGAACTTAAATGTGAACTAAACTTGACTTAACATGACATGAACTTGAGCTTAAAACATAACATGAACTAGCAACATAACATGAACGTGAAACTTGAAACATAACATGGACTTGAAATATAGCATGAACGTGAACATGCATAACATAAATATGAACTTGAACTTAACATAAACCTGAGCATAACATGACATAAACGTGAACTTGAGACATAATGTGAACGTGAACATAACATAACGTGAACGTGAACTTGAAATAACATGACAGAAACATGAACTTGAAACATAATATGAACATGAACATAACATAACATGAACGTGAGCTTGAACATATCATAAACATAAACATAACATGATATGAACATGAACTTGAAACTTAACGTGAATAGAACATAACTTGTACATGAGCATAACATAACATAACATGAACTTGATCTGAAACTTGTCTTAACGTGGACTTGATCTGAAACTTATTCTTATCTCATGGGGTCACCATGATTGCTTATTCTTAACTTCTTGACATGAACTTGGAATCTTATTCAATTGACTTGATTAATAACGTGACCATATGGGTGCTACACGGGTCCCCTAGAGCCGTGTGTCCCTGCCGATTACCGCATCACAATACATGTATCTGCACCAGTTGTGAATGCGTTAATACCTACTCCACAGTTGTTGTGGCCCCACGTATTCTACGTGTCACAATTGCTGTGTCTCACGTAGTGTATGCTCTACAGTTGTTGTGGCCCCATACTTCATGCTCCACAGTTGTTGTGGCCCCATGAATACATGTAAAATAAAAATATAACTTGACATATAGTATGACATAACCTAAACTTAAAAGTGAGCCATTCAGATTTAGTATGTTTGTTACAAGTTGGACATGCCATTTTCCCCTTAGTACTCCAACCTGGCAAGTTTCCATAAGCTAAAAAATCATTTGTTGTCCATAACACGACAGCATGCATATTGAACAACTTGCATGTTGATGAATCAAATGTGACAACTCCATTCTCCCACAAATCTTTCAATTCCTTAATCAATGGTTGTAAGTGTATGTCTATATCATTTCCCGGTGATCTCGGACCTGGTTGTACATCTTCATCGATCTTTTCTTCTTCCTGTGAAACCTCAAATGAAATTGGATATGGTTCACCATGTAAGACCCAATCAGTATAACCCTTGTCAATACCTTTGACAAACAGATGCTCTCTCACCAAATCTATCTTATGAGAATGCAAATTCCTGCATTCTCTACATGGGCATCTAATACGCCCATCACTATCACATGTACCCAATGTGAACTCTAAGAATTTCTTAACGCCTTCAGCATATACGTTGTAATTCTAACCCAATGATCAATTTGCATCCAACTCTTATCCATGCCGACTATCTTCATTGCAAACAATCATGTCATCAACAAACAAACATGTATCATGTATCAATCAAGGAGTATGCCACATTTCACCGGGTAATTGGTCCTATCCCATTCAGGATTATAAGATAATAGTCACAAACCTATTCTCTATTATCCATCACGTCCAACAAAATTTCGGCAGCATCTCCCCAATAGTTCTCCAAATATGCTCGTCTGGTTGTGTGCATCGACAATTAACACATCGATGCACCATCACTGAAACTGCGTATCCTGAGAACAAGAGATCAATCTACCAAAATCTTAATGCTGGACGAATAACATATATAGTTCGATAGTTTGTGAGAATGATCTTATAGTCCCAACCTGTCCACTCTAGACAATTCAAGAGTTATCAATCAAGCATTCATCCGGATTGATAACCCTTGAACGGGTCTAAGGTTTATTTTGATGAAACAAACAATTCAAGATATGCTAACATGTATCAAACAGTAACAACATATTATTTATACAACAATACAACAGAAACTCTAATTATTTAGTATTATTTAAAAATTTAGTAGTATTTTAAATAAAATACTTCATTTTTTCCATAATTTAAATATTAAGTATTTAAGTATTATTAAATCTTAACTATTTTTATTTTAATCAAAATTCATTTGATTAATTTCAATATTAAGTATTTAAGTAATATTAAATCTTAACTATTTGTATTTTAAGATTTCTGATTTCCAGAGTCTTGTCTGGGAGGGTCTTTCCCTACCATTAGTCTTCAGCGATCGTGGTTAGGGACCTATCCTAGATGAGCGGGAGGAAGCATGAGAGCTAGTCTCCTATATTGACATTGTTGCTGAGTTCTATTGAGAGCTCGGTAGTGCCAGCCCAGATGACGGAGGGGCATACAGGATCTGTATTCGAGGATTTTTAGTTGTATTTTCACAGGATGGACTTGCTGAGCATTTCGGTATTCCTGGGCTGCTAGATGCATATTCGAATGTGGTGCCTAGAGAGTTTGATCCTTCAGCTAAGGTGGAGATAGCTGAGGAGGAGGCATCAGTTTATACTTATGAGGTCGATACCCTTCCTGATCATGAGATGAGGGATTTGGTTGTTGGTCCAGATGCTCCACTGTATGATGGAACGAAGAGCATCAAACAGGCAGGATCTATCTTCTTTCTTCAAGATCTTGAAATTGATAATTTGCCAACAACATTGAACCTCGGCAGCACAAGACAGAGGTTGGCATTGATCGGACGAAATTTATGATACGAGTCGCTCATGGCATTCCTATTGACCTAGTGGGGTAAATATTCGATAGGATTCGATCAGAGTCCCGATACATTTTGATGGATATACTTCCATTCGGAATCCTGATCACCCAATTTCTGCTATTTGCTGGTGTTGTGCATAATGTTGTCGAGTGTAAACGGGAGCCAATGGGACCAATAAACAGCACCACCCTCTCACGCAGCACGGGACACTTGAGACTACGTCTTCATGGACATGTTCCAAAACTGGTTGATCCTCATAGAGATACACAGTAGGGAGATCATGGAGTATCAGCTGCTGAGACATCCACATAGGTCGAGGCATCAGTACACAATGTTACTTGTAAGGAGCTGGCCGAGATCGTACATGCAGCGATCAACGAACAGACTCAGCGGTGACGATGCAATGCGTATGGAGATCCACTCTACTGTATCTATGCTTCATACAAAGATTACTGCATTACATACAGAGTTTGATGCCATGTCTGCAACTCAGGTCACCAACAGTACTCGACTGACACAAATATAGGAATGTATAGCTGCAGTCGAGGAAGTGTGCAAAGACTTGGGGTATTAATTAGTACTTTCTATCTTTATTTATTTATTTTTTTAATTTTTAGCATGGACTATATTTTGTGTTTTGTAAATTCAGTATTTAACTATGAAATAGTATTATTTTGTAGTTTTTTAACTAATGATTAATTTATATTATTCCTATTATTTAATTGACCAATTTCTTATAATTACTAGTTAATATAAATATAATTCTGCAAAAAACAAAACCCTGGTCACCGTTCGAACCCTATAAATCAAGTTCAAACAGTGCTGATTCAACGTTCGAACTGTTAAATTGGTACGTTCGAATGGTGTAGTAATTTCGCTCTAAAAAAATTTACTTAACACTCCAAAATCTAGGGTCGAATGGTTAAATTTAGACGTTCGAATGGTGAATCATTAGTGTTCAAATGGCTTAATTATTTGGCACAAAATATTTCATCCCTAACTAGACTGTTCGAATGCGTTTGAACGTTACAGACATTCCATCATTTCTTTGGCATGAAATATGAAATTCATTCCTAAATCTTACTTTTTGGGACAATTTTCATTTCGTCCGAAAAAGAAATCGTCACAAAAAGTCTTTTTTGTTGTAGTGTAAGATGAGTTGGGATGGGATGATAAATATGTTAAGGCAAGAGTTAACAAAATTGATGATTTAAAAGAGACACCAGCTATTTTGGGATAACAAAATATAGAGCACTTAAAAAAGTAGGTGAATACAACGTTCACATCAGAAAGAACTTTTAAATAGTCTTATTTATACGCGAATATGAAACTAATAGTTAAAGTAATTGTGAAAATATCTATCATATGCACGATATTTCATCAATAGGTTCATAAAACCTTTTTTTAAGGTTTGAAAAGGCAAAACCACTAAGGTCTAGTTTGGATGTACAAATGAAATACAAAGTATCTCATCTGAGTTGTACTTCATCCTTCATCTACGTATTCAAACAGTTGGAAACAAAATCTTATCTCATCTCTGATTTTTCAATTAATGCTACAGTAATGCTACAGTAAAAAATACAGTAATATTATTGTAATGCTACAGTACACTAACTACCACCTTTTTAATATATATAATTATCTATTAGAATTTTTATTTTATTGTAATATATAATTAGAAAAATATATTTTAAATTTTATAAAATATAGTATAATAAATCGGTCATAATATAATAATATAAAAATATATTTTGGGAAAGTCAAAATATTTATTATTTTTTAAATTAATAATAGATATTAATTCTTTTTAATATATTCATAATATTTTCCACCCAATAATTAAAACTACTTTTCAATAATTGGTGGGACCCACTACTTTATCAAATCTCCAAAAAGTTAAAACCATCTCATTTCATCTCATTATCCAAATACATACTTTTTTACAAATCATCTTATCTTATATTAACTCAAAACTCTCACTACTATTCAAAATATTTTATCTCATCTCATCTGATTTGTGTAACCAAACGGGATAGGTAGGAAAAGAAAACTAAGATAGGAAAGACCCCAAACACATGTTAGAACACTAACTGTGGTGTTGTGTTTGAAGTGGAGAAGTGGGAGTTCAGTTCAAAGGTGGAAGCCCTGAGATGTATTAGAAGTGGAAACGACATCGTTGAGGAAGATGAAGTGTTGTGTTTTGAAGACAAGTGAAGTTGTGCATTTGGTGTTACTGAAGTTGTACCTTTACTGTTGCTGCAACTGTGCATTTAGTTCTTATTGGAGCTACTCATTTTGGGACCATGAAGTGATGCATTTTACTTTGCTGTGTGCTTGTGTAGTTATTTACTTATGCTGTGCGTTTTAGTTATGTGTCCATTTCAAGTGGCTGTCATGTAGCCAGTCTTTAGCTTGTCATCATATCATTTTTGTAATTCTGTTAGAATGGAGTGTACTGTAAGATGAGACATGGGAATATAAGGGAAGAGGAGAGAAAATGAGAATCATCGGGAATCTCAATTTCTATTGTAAGAGTTTTCTTAGGAGGAGGGTTTCTCGAATGCCCTTTCGTAATTACAATTTATGAGAATATATTACAAGTATTTTCAGTTCATTGCCATTACTAGTCATGTTATTCACCATTACTATTACAGCTCTCATTGAAGAAAAGGGATCTTAACATGTGGTATCATGGAGTCAACGGTCCTACCGCAGAAGCAACTCGTTCCAAGCAGCAGAAAACAAGATCTTTTGACATACTAGGTGGATTCCCATGAGGAAGCTGTGACGCCCCCAAATTCCGCTTGGGATTGAACGGATATTTGAAGCGTTGAGACATGCAACACAAGGTTACCTGCCCCCGTTCATGACATATAAGATGCAATGTTCCTAACATGCATCTAGCATTATGCAATATTCGCAGCGGATAATCTTTTTCTTTAGCAATACTATGCACCAAACTAAATATATCCCAAATACTTGAAACATAATTCATACATAAAGGCATACTAAAAAGCCGTGATCACCACACTAGTCTAAAATGGTTGTGATCAAAAGAATACTTGAGATACAACTCCAAAAGTACAAGTATTAACCTAAGTTAAATACTATACCATCATCAACATCGCACCGTGGCCTAGTCGACCGTATTCAGTTGGTCAGATTCCAATTCTCCTTTGGGTCCTGTAACAAGATCTACCATTCGGGGGAATGGTAGTTGGGACTACCACAGTGAGATTTGATTACAAATCTCAGTAAGTTAACATAAAACTCACACACAGGTTAAAAATGCATGCATGGCAGTAAAAGCATAAATGCATAATTATAGTCATATATAAACATAGTATAACTTGACATATAGCATGACTTAACCAGAATTTAAACATGAACTGAAACTTGACTTAACATGGCATAAACTTAAGCTTAAAACATAACATGAACAAACAACATAACATGAACGTGAAACATAACATGGACATGAACATAACATAACATGAACGTGATCTTGAACATATCATAAAAGTGAACATAACATGATGTGAACATGAACTTGGAACATAACATAAACATGAACATAACATGTACGTGAGCATAATATAACATGAACTTGATCTGAAACTTGACTTATCATGCACTTGATCTGAAACTTGACTTAACATAAACTTGGAATCTTATTTAATTGTCTTGATTAATAACATGCGTTAATACGTACTCCACAGTTGTTGTGGCCCCACGTATTCTACATGTCACAATTGCTGTGTCTCATGTAGTGTATGCTCCACAGTTGTTGTGGCCCCATACTTCATGCTCCACAGTTGTTGTGGCCCCATGAATACACATAACATAAAATATAATACGTACTCCACAGTTGTTGTGGCCCCACGTATTCTACATGTCACAATTGCTGTGTCTCATGTAGTGTATGCTCCACAGTTGTTGTGGCCCCATACTTCATGTAACATAAAATATAATACGTACTCCACAGTTGTTGTGGCCCCACGCATTATAAGTAACATAAATATAATACGTACTCCACGCATTATAAGTAACATAAATATAATACGTACTCCACAGTTGTTGTGGCCCCACGCATTATAAGTAACATAAAATATAATACGTACTCCACAGTTGTTGTGGCCCCACGCATTATAAGTAACATAAAATATAATACGTACTCCACAGTTGTTGTGGCCCCACGCATTATAAGTAACATAAAATATAATACGTACTCCACAGTTGTTGTGGCCCCACGCATTATAAGTAACATAAAATATAATACGTACTCCACAGTTGTTGTGGCCCCACGCATTATAAGTAACATAAAATATAATACGTACTCCACAGTTGTTGTGGCCCCACGCATTATAAGTAACATAAAATATAATACGTACTCCACAGTTGTTGTGGCCCCACGCATTATACAGTAACATAATTAAGCATAATATACTATCCACATTGGTGCCCACATTATAAGACTATATATACGTACTCCACAGTTGTTGTGGCCCCACGCATTATAAGTAACATAAAATAATACGTACTCCACAGTTGTTGTGGCCCCACGCATTATACGTAACATAAAATATAATACGTACTCCACAGTTGTTGTGGCCCCACGTATTATACGTAACATAACATGTCTTATCTTTCTTAATGCATGAGATATTATTTAATATCATATACTTTTCTAACATGGCGTATGCTTGTAAATGGCACAATATGATTTAATCATAAACATTTAATGGCATACATGTATC
>QGSO01000982.1:126750-209188 GCA_011037825.1 Carya cathayensis
CATCACACATACACAATAAACTGATAGTAAGTTAGAGGCTAACTTACCTCGATCGTCGCGTTCTATGAGAATAGAGCGCGAGACACGAGGAACTGCACAACAGCTGGAAGAGGAACACTCAAGTCCTTAAGATTTTCACTTCTGAACTCAATTGCCATATTGTAAGCACTTGCAACACCACGGCCAACTTGAGGTTTCACTATACTCGGAAGAGATAAATTGACTTCAGAAAGCCTTTGCACTAAAACAAGTTCATTAAAATTATCAATAACAACCAAACAAACAACTCATTTCTCAATCCATATACTCTTAGCCATAGTCAACCACAAGATGACACCAGTCATCCCGGACTATAATCCATATCATCACTGCTTCGGGACACTGTCATACAGTTTCCCAACATTACACCATACGCTCCACACTTCTCTGCTACGCCATTCAACCCTTCGTGACACGCCATCCGGTGTATCACGACTTAGTACAGAGTACACTCACGTGAACTCTCTTCCATTCACACTACAAAACCCATCACTGCGATACACGTCTCACGGTGCATCGCTACGCGACACGGAGTACGCGCTACGCGTACTTCCTTCGCTACAACACTCATCAACACGATGCACATCACACGATGCATCGCCATACCACACGGAGTACACTACATGCGTACTCCCTTCCTTCTACGACCCACATCACTACAGCGCATGTCGCGCGGCGCGTCGCTGCATTACACAGAATACGCTACACGCGTATTCTCTTCACACAACCCGCCGTATCACATCTACGGCATCCATCTCACGCCTATACTTCACAGCACAGTCCACAAAACTACAAAATCAAGCCTAACACTTCACAACCACACTTCGTTTCACAACTACGCAGCGAACTCCACAAACACTAACTACACAGTCTACAGCCAACCAAATCAACTATGTTAAGCATAAATAACTAAAGATAGAGGGTTAAGACGAGAGAGATGTGATTGCTGTCGGGAAAGAATCCAAAACTGATAATTTTAGCGGGCTGTTACAGAAGCTATATACGAGATAGGAGAACGTTTGAATCAATTCATTGACATAGTGCGCACAATAGTACCAAATCAAAACAACAATCCTAATAGGGATCTGCGAATGATGCCAAAAGGGGTGACAACCTAGCAAGTTGGGTATTCAAGGCAACTCAATGCTTTGAAGTTCCATGAAACACCTCCTAGACATCGTTTATTAATGACATCTTACCATATGGATGGAGACGCCTTTTTGTGTTACCAAGATGCTTTGGATACCAGGAAGTTTAACTCGTGGGAGACCTTATTCCAATCCTTGTTGATATGGTTCGATCCCATGGCTTAAGACAACTCGATGGAGGCCCTCACCCGTCTCAAACAAACCTCTGTTGTCACAGCCTGTAAGGTCCAGTTTGAGACCTTTCTAATCGCTTGAGAGGGTTGTCCGATCATCACAAGCTCATTTGCTTCCTAAGTAGCTTGGAAGACTAGATCTGTTTGCCCATAAGGATGTTGAATCCTATCAATCTGAGCATTGCTTTCGGGCTTGCCAAAATCCAAGAGGAGTACTTGAGTAGCTCTAGAAGAGGACTCAAATAGCCCGCTGAGAGGTCTATAGAAAACCCTTCATTGTGGTCTCAACTTGGGAAAAATAGTCATAAACCTCAGAAAGATACCAGCCATCAAAGAAGATCACTTCTACTTACATGGATGAAAGAAGAAAAAATGGTTTATGCTACCATTGTGATGAGAAGTGGAATCCTTCTCACCACTGTAAAAGCCTTAGAATGTATTTTTACAAGCTAATGATAAAGCTAGGGAAGAGGAAGAGCTAGTGACCAGTGAAGGGAAGGATGCAGTGGGGTCAGAAATAGTAGTAACAGATCCTGAAATATCTTTGAAGGCCATTTTAGGTACTCCTAGCCCTAATACCATACGAATAATTGGTAGAATTGGTGATAAGACTATAGTCATTTTAATTGATTCCGGTAGCACACAACTTTTTAGACCCCTCTATTGCTCACAAGAACAGACTTTGTATCAATGATAGTAGGTAACTATCTATTAAAATCGCTAATGGTGAGATTATTTGTAGTGAGGGTTTATGTGAAGTGGTTAACATTAAATATCAAGGGTATCGGTTTCTAACATCATTCTATTTACTACCTCTTGGGGGGTGTAATGCGGTTTTTAGGGTTAAATGGTTAGAAAGTTTAGGACCCATAACTTGGAATTTGTCTACAACCATAGAGAAGTCCAGTTGCAAGGGATGAATTTATAGCAAGTATCATTTCAGGGGCAAAATAGAGCCATGTTAGCTTCTATTTGCAAGGGAAATGGGTTGTTTCTACAATTGTGACATAAGGAAATAAGCAAACAAGGTGAGTCAATACAAGAAGACACTCAGAAACTGTTGAATGAATTGAAAGTAGTGTTTGAGCACCCAAAAGGGCTACCTCCACCCCGTGCCATGACCACAAGATAGCGTTGAAGGAAGGGACCGAACCAATCACTACTAGACCCAACCATTACCCGTACTACCAAACAACAGAGATTGAAAAGTTTGTTTCTGAGTTATTACAATTGGGGGTAATAAGGCCCAATTCAAGCCCTTTCTCTTCACCAATGTTGTTAGTGAGGAAGGCCGATCAAAGTTGGCACCTATGCGTAGACTACAGGGCCTTAAATCAAGAAACATTAAAAGACAAATTCCCCATACTAGTAATAGATGAGTTGTTGTACAAGTTATATGGGTCTAGGGTGTTTTCTAAACTAGATTTACATTCTGGCTACCACCAAATAAGGGTCAGGCCTGAAGACATTGAGAAAACGGCATTTCAAACTCATGGGGGCCACTATAAATTTGATGTGATGCCCTTTGGGGTTACAAATGCACCCTCAAGATTTCAAGGGCTTATGAATGAGTTGCTTCAACCGTTCCTACAGAAGTCTGTGCTGGTTTCTTTTACGACATCTTGGTTCATAGCAAGATGTTGCTAGAACATGTTAACCTTTTAAGGAGGGTATTACAGATTCTATAGCAACACCAACTATTTGTGAAGCTATCCAAATGCAAGTTTGGGATGGAGGAGATTGACTACTTGGGACATATAATCACAGCATAAGGGGTTAAAGATGACCCTACAAAGATTTCTTCCATGTGTAGTTATTTACTTATGTTGTGCGTTTCTAGTGGTTGTCCTGTAGCGAGAGTCTTCAGATTGTCAACTTATCATTTTTGAATTCTATGAGGATGGAGTGTACTGTGAGGTGAGGCATGGGAATATAAGGGAAGAGGAGAGACAATGAGAATCACCGAGAATCTGAATTTCTATTGTAAGTGTTTTCTTAGGAGGTAGGGTCCCTCAAATGCCCTTTTGTAATTATAGTTTATGAGAATATATGACAAGTATTTTCAATTCATTTCCATCGTTCTTCCTGCGATTTGTAATTACTATTATAGATCTCATTGAAGAAAACAGATCTTAGCAACACACAATCACATTTATCTCAAAATGGGACTAAACGCCTACGATCAGCTCCATCTAGGCGGTGTCAAATCAGACTTAACTAGAAGATTGCGAATTGTGTACAATTCCAGAGTATGGCAACACATCATCTGCAAGCCTAGTGTCCATATACATCCAAACATTTATGTTTTATGTCCACACATCCAGGTAAATTTATATCTATAAATAGAACTTGCGTCTAGTTCATCCATCAGTTACACAAAGCCTCATCACTACAACATATTTTGGTTTTTCGTGGCGGTTTTTGGAAACTATCACTAAAGACAGATGAGGTTTTTTTTTTTTACATTCGAATGGAGATAAAATTTACATTCAAACGTTAAATATACATTCAAACATTGAGGCTACTAACATGCAAATGTGAAATATTCAAACATTCAAACATTAGTAATTAACGTTCAAATGTTAGTTGTAACTTTAAGTTAAATATGACTCTAAATTAAAAATAATGTAGTTTTTATAGTGCATAATTTGTGAACAAGTCTAAGAAATAGTAATATATATTTATATATACACAATTTGTAAAATATAAATATATATTTATATATACATATATAAATATATATTTATGTTTATAGCTAGAAAATCTAACATTAAAGAAGATTGAGAATTGAAAAAAAAAAAGAGATATATTAAATAATATTGTTCCTTACATATATTAAAAGTAAGATACAAAATATGATAGAATTTCGTAAACAACACTCACATGAACATGTTCACGAAATTCATACTTTGTATCTCCTCAGTCAAAGATTCAACCTTCTCATTAAGGATATCTACACGATGGGCTATCTCAGCGAAAAACTTCTCTACAGCCACAATCTGTCAATCGATATGTGCAGTCAGCTATGAGATCATAGCATCCACCCAAGACGGCCACACATCTCTTGCAGATGTACTCGTCGGCTGTTGACTACTACTCCCCACACCAGGCCCAAGCTGCATCGGAGGAACTAGATTCGCTACAGGGGATGGTTGACGTAGAGGATGCTGCCTCGCCTATCCAATGCTATGTCAATATGTGGTCATATTGAGGGGGCTCATATGATTTGTAACCCATTTACCGGCTGGATTGGCACGCTCCGATCAAGTAATAGCCGGTTGATGATGACATCGTATGGGAAGTTTTCTGTGGAGATGACGCTCACCTCATAATAGATGCTCTCAAAGATGCACAGTGGAAAATCGAGGGGATCTCCACATGCTACTTGGATAAAAAACTGTGCCCAAGTCCAACTAAATGTGGTCTTATGTGCAACAGGATCCACGTTTGTTGCAACAATAAGTTGCAACATGTGGAAGAAATGTAGCAAATGTATTTGGTTGAAGGCGTTCTTCCTCTCGATTTGCATGCAGTCTCTCCTGGTGAGGATGTAGAAATCCTCGCCTCAGCCATCATCTTGAGCCTCATGATCAGTACCCTTAGCCTCTGACCAGTCTGCACCTCCAGCTATTGATGGCTCAACTGGGCCAGTAGAAGTGCCTTCACCTACCTCGAGGGTGCTGTGTGCAGAAGTAGATGTGCGAACCACATCTATGTCGCCAGTTTGAGAGTCAGCTGTAGTCGATGTCTCAACTACTCGACGAATCCCGATGAGGTTGGCGATGACATCCGGTGAAATCTCAAACGACACACCGCATACAATCACGGTGTGAGAGGATGTGTCTTGAGGCAGGGAGCACATCCCCATATAGAACTCCCAAACCATTAAGGGGTATACCTTCCCCCTCAATGTGCAAATATTTCCCCAGCCTTTACTGAGAAAAACATCACTAAGGCTCGTTTGCTCCCATTTGAGCTCATCAAACTGACTAATCAGGACCTATTGCTCAACCATAATGGTGCGAGCCTCGATCCGAGCAATGTCCTCAGTGGCTACTTCCAATCTAACAGACCACAGCTATCAATACAATAATTAAACTCACTCATTGCCAGCCGGGATCTTGGATTACCACCTTTTCTTTTAGAGTCAGCCCAAATAATATTAAAATCACCCATAACAGCCCAAGGAATACCCATACAATTGATACTACTCAGATGGGCCCATAACTCATGACGCTCGATTATAGAACATTTAGCATAAGAAACCATCAAAGTCTCCCTATTAAAAGAGAACAAACCTATAAAGAATTGACTAGACACTGCAACCAAGTCCATATCTATCTCCTCTGACCAAAAAAGCCATATTTTGCCTCCCTCTTCTACATTTGAAGCAGACTTATGAAACCCAATTCGACACGCCCACGTTTGAATTTTATCCACTGCTTGAAACGGCTCAGAAATAGCTAATATCAAAATATTCATCTTCTGTATCAACCCACGTAACCTTATCTTGGAAGTGCCTAAACCTCGGACATTCCACACCAAAATACTATCAAGCATTAAAAAGTGTGAGAGGGAGAGCCTTAGCTCTCTTAGATCTCCTTGGGACAATATTACTTTCATCATTGAAAACTCCCTCCCCTATCCGCAAGTCACCGGGGTCCAAGGTGTAATCCTTATTTCCATCACACACCTGAACATTTTCCTCATCCGACAAAGCATCAAACTTGTTAGTACATAACAAAGCTTCCACCCTACCCGAATCTTCCACTTCTTCCTCATGCGTAATATCTTGGACAACCACCTCCTCTACCACGCTGTTATGAACTTGAGCCAAAATTGTTTCATCTGTTGGAGCAAGACTATCAATGATGATATTATTTTTCCCCACATGCACTTCTATCAATTTCTCCAAACTAGCGGATGGCACACAACCCCCCTCCCCTGTACACGTTCTCATTTCTTCTACATCCGGAACACAACCTAATTCTGGTTCTACATGGGGGACTGAAATGGCTGCAATACTTGGGCTACATCTAGACGGTTTAGTCAACAAAATAACATGAGATATGGATCCCCCCACCCCTACACAGGTTCTCTCCCCTTCCACACCTTCCGACTAGGTCGAGTGCTTCACAATAGCGTCAATGTCACTTCCTTCCGCTAGATGACTTCCCCCATTGTTTGGATCCATGTTTTGATGTTCGGGTTGCTTATTCCTTTCATCTTCCACGTTCTCAATAGGTTTCCTACCCACTTCCTTCCACGTCCCGTGTGTCTTTGCTTTTCCACCCTCTTTCCCCTGTTTGATCACCCCATTTTTACGTGCAGGACGTTGGCCATTCCGGCAAACCATTGCAGTATGCCCTTGAAGGAAACATTTGTTACAATAAAAACCTGGCTTCCCATATCTAACTGGTTGCCATATCTGGTTCTTCCCAACCATCATAGGGAAACCTGCAATCGGTTCTTCCCAAAGATCAACTTCAATGCACATCCTTGCTCTTGTGGCTCGGGTTCTATAGATGGTAGCATTATTAGTGCCCAAAAAACATCCGAACCTGGTAGCAAAACTTTGGAGACAATCCAGCCGATACAGATGAAGGGGAAGGCCTAGCAAGAAGATCCATTGAGGAGCAATGAAGGGTTCTATTTTCACATCAAAACCCACGGACCAACAAAATAAATGGAACTACACTCTTGCCACCACCCGGCCTTCATGAGCCCAAGGATGAAAATAATCCCTTTCATTCGCTAAGTGCAATAGGACGTGAAATTCATCCATAAACCATATCATTGACACTTCACTGAACCCCCAAGATTTAATAATATAGCTTTTCAGAACATCAATGGAGGGTCTCGTATTCAGAAACTTCAAAAAGAACGCAAACTTTAGATCCTCAACGGCTCTCTCCATCTCAGTATCAGAAAACACAAAACCAAGATCCCCATTAATCACTTCAGGCCTTCGGATAGGTATTTTGAACTTTGGAGGAGGGATCGGCCGCTGCAGGGCCTCCATGAAAGTCCTGCGCTCACTCTGTTGTGAAAACGATGACAATAAAGTGAAAAAATATGGAATATGAAAGAGAAAACCACACACGACACACAGATATACTTGGTTTGGCAAATTGCCTACGTCCACGGGAGCCGCAGAGGATTTTATTGCTTGAGGAATCACACTACAATGGTGGGGCAAAATACTGTTCACCAACAGTGTTGTACAGTACGGCCAAATATGTAGAAAACACATATTTATAGTCAAACGGCAGAAAAAGCCCTAGATCTAAAAATATACGATGTTCGCTCGAGTGGCGTGTCGAGCGTGTGTTGAGCGAACTCCCTTCCGCAACAACTCGAGCTCACTGTCGAGCGTTCAACTTTGCCTGACTTCGCTAGAGCGGCGGCAAGCCACCGCTCGAGCGAAGTGGACTAGACTCCACAATACTCAACAATTCTCCTACTTGGAGACTAGTACACTCGCTGCATCGTCCTCTTCCTCAAATGTGATATCCTCCACCTCTGCAACTCACTGCCCCTGTCTTCATGCTAGAAGACCAACTGAAGTTGCGCACAACTTCAGTTTCTCAAGTGTAACACCCTTAGTCAACATATCAGCAGGGTTCTTGCTTCCAAAAATTTTCTCAAGCAACAATTGTCCGTCATCTAACAATGATCGTATGAAGTGATACCTGATCTGAATGTACTTGGTCCTGGAATGAAATGCTGGATTCTTGGCAAGGAATATGGCGCTCTAACTATCACTGTAGAGAGTGCCTTTTTTATTTTTCTTACTCAATTCCTCCAAGAAGCCTTGTAGCCATATCATCTCCTTTGCAGCCTCTGACACTGCAATAGACACAGCTTCTGTAGTAGACAAAGAAACTGTTTTCTGTAGATTAGAACCCCATGACACTGCAGTACCACCAAGAGTATAAACAAAACCCGTGGTACTCTTCCTACTATCAATGTCTCCAACTAAATCAGCATCAACATAGCCCTGCACCTCTAAACTCTCTCCTGAGAAACACAACCAGGTTTCTGAGAAGCCTTTTAGGTACCTCAAAATCCACTTCACTGCTTCCCAATGTTCTTTTCCTGCGTTACTCATGTATCTACTCACAACTCCCACTGCATGGGCAATATCCGATCTTGTGCAGACCATAGCATACATAAGTGAACCAATAGCTGAGGCGTAAGGAACCTTACTCATGTAGTCTTGTTCCTCCTCTGACTCAGGTGACTAATTCTTGCTGAGTCTGAAGTGACTGCCCAAGGGTGTGCCAACTGGTTTGGCCTTGTCTATATTGAACCTGCTGAGTATCTTTTTCACATACTCAGCCTGTGAGAGTCTCAACGTGCCTCTGACTCTATCTCTGACAATCCCGATGCCAAGGATTTGCTTTGCAACTCCCAAATCCTTCATTGCAAAGTGCTCTGACATCTGCTTCCTCAGATTGTTGATCTCATCAATACTAGCCCCTGCAATAAGCATGTCATCCACATACAGCAGTAGAATAATATAAAAATTGTCAAAATGCCTGACATAGCAACAGTGATCTGCCTGACATCTGATGTACCCTGAACTATGCATGAAATTATCAAATTTCTTGTACCACTGTCTAGGAGCTTGCTTCAGGCCATACAAGCTCTTCTTCAGTCTGCAAACTGAATCTTCCTTTCCTGTACTACAAACCCCTCAGGCTGGTGCATGTAGAGGTCTTCTTCAAGGTCTCCATGAAGAAAGGCTGTCTTCACATCTAACTGCTCAAGAAATAAATCTTCGGTAGCAACCATAGACAGTACCATCCTGATGGTTGTGATCTTCACCACAGGAGAAAATATCTCAGAGTAATCAATACCCTGCTTCTGCTGAAAGCCTTTTACAACAAGTCTAGCCTTGTACCTCTTACTGTCATCATGCTCAGTTTTCACCCGATACACCCACTTGTTGTGTAATGCCTTCTTCCCTGATGGAAGTTCTGTCAACTCCCATGTCTGATTCCCTAGCAGGGAATCCATCTCATCTTTCATGACCAGCTCCCACTTGCTAGAATTTTCATCTTGCAAGGTTTCTTCATAACTCTGCGGTTCTCCACCATCTGTCAACAAAATGTAGTTCAAGGTTGGTGAGAAACGCTGTGGAGGATGTCTAGTCCTAACTGAACTACGAACTGCAGCTGTAGAAGTGGACGGCTCTGAAACTGACTGCGTAATAATAGGAATGGGTGCATTGGACCCACTCTCCTCGTCACTCATATCTCTACACTGCACTGTGACCTCTAGTAGGTCATCAAATCTTACGAACTCGGACTACTGAGGAGCTACTTCAGAAACTGTACTAGACTTGTCATTGTACACAATCTTCTCATTAAAAATCACATTCCTGCTTCTTATGATCTTCCGACTCTGATCATCCCAGAAACGATAGCCAAATGCCTCGTCTCCATAGCCAATGAAATAACATTTCTTTGACTTAGCCTCAAGTTTACTACGAGCATCAGGATTAATAAGAACATAAGAAAAACAGCCAAAAGTTTTAAGGTGAGAAAATTTGATCTCTTTCCCGCTCCAAACCTCCTCAAGCAATTCACAATCTAATGGGATGGATGGGCCCCTATTGATCAAGTAGACGGCAGTGCTGACCGCATCTGCCCAGAAAGTTGGTGGTAGTCCGGCGTGCAATCTCATGCTTCTAGCACGCTCATTTATGGTCCTGTTCATACGCTCCGCAACTCTATTTTGTTGTGGTGTCCCAGGAATGGTCTTCTCCATTCTGATACCCTGAGCTGCACAGTACTCCTTGAACCCACCATCAATGTACTCACCACCATTGTCAGACCTCAAACATTTCAGTTTTAAGTCTGTCTCTGTCTCAACCATGGCCTTCCAAGTTTTGAACACATTAAATATGTCAGATTTATGCTTCAAGAAATAAACCCATACCTTCCTACTATGGTCATCAATGAAAGTGACATAGTAACGAGAACCTCCAAGAGATGCCACTGGGGAAGGTCCCCACACATCTGTGTGTAAAAGATCCAGTTTTCCTGTCTTTGGCGTTCTACCACTTTTCAAGAAACTGACCTTCTTCTGTTTCCCCATAATGCAACTCTCACACATACTGAGATCAACTGACTTCAGTTCTGGTAGCTTGCCTCTTGACAGAAGTTCTTTCATACCCTTCTGACTCATATGGACAAGCCTACAATGCCACAAATCTGCTGTGCTCTCTGCAACGGTAGTAGCAATAGTGTTAATTAAACCGGTAGTCATATATAGTGTACTGGTTTTCTTACCCCGAGCCAGTACCAATGCCCCTTTTGTGACCTTCCAGGTGCTATATGAGAACACTACTGAATGACCACACTCATCGAGCTGCCCAACAGAAATGAGGTTTTTCTTCAACTCAGGAATGTGTCTGACCTTTTGCAAGGTCCATTTGTTCTTGTTAGGGAGTGCAATGTCAATGTCTCCCATTCCCACCACGTTCAAAGCCTCTCCATCAGCAAGATACACCTTCCCAAAGTCACCTGCAACATAATTCCGCATTAACTCCCGGTGGGAAGATGTATGGAAGGAAGCCCCTGAATCTAGTATCCAATCATCAACTGGACTATGAACTGCAAGCAATAGTGCATCGTGTACTTCTTTAGTTACAACATTAGCACTATCATTCTCTGTCTTCTTAGGATTTTTGCAGTTCTTCTTTATGTGGCCAGCTTTGCCACAATTCCAGCAAGTTGCCTGCTGACCAGGCCTTGACTTGCTCTTGCCCCTGTGCTTTGATTTTGATCTTCCTTTGTTTGAGTTCCTATCTTGTGATCTCCCTCGAGAATCAACATTCAGTGCTAAACTCGAACCCGAGGTCTCGCCAGAATCTTTCCTGCGCACCACCTCAGCCAAAATCGAATCATGAATATCATCATATTTTAGCTTAGATTTACCGGCAGAATTACTAACAGCCATTCTCATGGCTTCCCAGCTATTTGGCAATGAAGCCAACAATATCAGTGCACGTATCTCATCATCAAATTCAATTTCAATAGACGACAATTGATTTGTGATAGCATTAAAATCATTCAGATGTTGTGCTACAGACATACCATCCGCCATCTTTAAATTGAATAACTTTTTCATCAAGTGTACCTTGTTATTTGCTGACGACTTTTCATACATACCTGACAAAGCCGTCATAAGATCCGCAGTCGTCTTCTCCTTGATGACGTTGTGTGCAACGGATCTCGACAAGGTTAATCGAATAACCCCCAGAACCTATCGATCCAACAGATTCCAATCAGCCTCATCCATCTTTTTTGGTCGCTTCCCCAATAACGGAAGATGAAGTTTCTTCCCATAGAGGTAGTCCTCTATTTGCATCCTCTAGTAACCAAAACCCGTGCCATCAAACTTCTCGATCCCCGATACCTTCACTTCATCTCCAACTATCGTTTTCCCTCAGACCCGAACCATGGCTCTTGATACCAATTGTTGTGAAAATGATGACAATAAAGTGAAAAAATATGGAATACGAAAGAGAAAATCACACACGACACACAGATATACATGGTTCAGCAAATTGCCTACGTCCACGGGAGCTGCAGAGGATTTTATTGCTTAAGGAATCACACTACAATGGAGGGGTGAAATACTGTTCACCAACAGTGTTGTACAGTATGGCCAAATATGTAGAAAACACATATTTATAGTCAAACGGTGGAAAAAGCCCTAGATCTGAAAATATACGATGTTCGCTCTAGCGGCGTGTCGAGCGCGCGTTGAGCGAAGTCCCTTCCGCAATGGCTCGAGCTCACTGTCGAGCTGACATTGAGCATTCAACTCTGCCTAACTTCGCTCAAGCCGCTAATGCCTCCGTTCGAGCGAACTTCCTTTCCCGCAACCACTCGAGCTCACGGTCGAGCAACCTTCGAGCGTTCGAATCTGCCTGGCTTCACTCGAGCGGCGGCTTTGCTTGTAGATTGTTCCAGCCCCACTAGAGGGGGCCCTGCCATCTTTTTCTGATCCTGTCCGCTGGTAACAGAGGCCACTAAAGGGTCATTCATCACTACCCACGAAGAGCTTGCGTCGCACGAATGGTAACCCTAATCTAGATAACATGTTGCATAATTTATTTAACAAAATTAACACCGCTTACATAATTATCTATAGCAGCAGGATCCATCCACTCACTACGCTCATTAGTGGGAGCAGCAGCATAGACATGAACAAGAGAAAAGTTTTCAAGATCATCACATTTCTAACAAAGCGACATTAGCAATTTTAAAAAGATAGTGTTAGTACTTATATAAAAGAAAATCAGAAAAATAAATGAATTCTATAATTTATTAATTACCATTTTTTCAGCAAGATGGTGGAATGACCTTAAACCGGCACGATGGTGGATAGTCAGAGTGGATGTAGTTTGTGCATTTGTAGCACTTAAGTGCTACAACATTAATTAATAATGTTAATTGTAATATATACATATAATATATAGAACAAATATAAATTTAAATAATTAAACGAAATAAGTCCAGAATACGTGATAATCTGGAGATGGGAAAAGATCACAACACTTTATCCAATCGTCTAACTACATATGCTGGAAAGGGGACTGTGCAGCCTCTTCCAATGTCTCAAACTTCTTGAAGTGGTCATGACATCGTCCCTTGTGACGTCAAAATAGTATAGACATTAACTCATTCACAGTTCTCAAATCTTCACTACAGCCAAAGTTAAGGTCGAATTCATCCTAATAAGTGAATTACATCAAAAATATGATATACTAATGTAAATGAAAAAAAATGTATTATCAAAGTAAACTCACCAGCACACGACTCCGAATGTGCTCCTTAATCTCATTCGAAACATCTCTCCATGATCACACATGAAATGGAGGATAAGCATGGACTACTATTCCGATATAAGAGGAAAGCGCTGTTGCACTTTCATCCACTCCTCTAGTAGAATTATCAAGAATGGTGACCTTGAGTTTTTTGTGCCTTCGATGTTTTTCTAGAGAAGTGCCACGTGTATAGCCACAAATGCGACGGGCAGATGCATCAACTAATAGATAATAGTATAATTAATTATATAGTTATTGAAACAAAATTATTAATATATAATTAATTATCATAGACATTTCCTTACTGGTAGATGTCAACTGGCTGTTATTCTCTACCGTGTTAACTTGATTGTCAGGAGTGGATTCTTCAGGTGGGGAGTCCTCAACGGGTTCGGGACTTGGACTTGGTGGAGGAGGCACATTTCTTCTTTGTTGTTTTGGCGGTATCCTTGAAAATGATTAATACGATAAAGAAAATTAATTAGAAGAAATTATGAAAAGTATAACATTCTACAATCAACTACATTGTAAAATATTTTTACTACTTTTATTCTTCATCTTCGGATGTATTTTCCATGCTTGTTTCAGAATCTCCCTTAATAACATCGTCGTCATCATCATCAACCTCTTCTTCGTCCTTCTTATCCACTTCCTCCCCGGATTCTTCTTTGTCTTCTTCTTCTAACTCTTCTTCTTCTTCTTCCTCACGTACTTGAATTAAATGATCATTTAATACAGACGGGTTGAGATGGACAGGTGGGAAGTCATCTCTATACAAGGGGAGTGCATCGAGATCGACAAACAAGTTAATACCCTCTCCATCTTCATGGTAGGCCTCTACAATTGAAGTCTGATATTCATATCCACTATTCTCGTAATCTGTACTCGTTACTGCTTCATATATATTTCGAGGGATAAATTTTTGTATGACTCACCAAGTTATCTCTCCAATATCTTCATCAGCACTTTTCATTGGATCAATCAAGTAATAGACTTGGGTAGCTTGACAAGCCAATGCAAATGGATCATCTTCGTAACATTTAGATATAGTATTTACACTCGTAAAGTGATTATCTCTATGTATCAAAAGCCGACCACTGCCTAAATCCTACCAATCACATTTAAAGACATATGTTATCGTCCCACCCAAATATCATATGTTCCATGACTCCCCTTGACCAACACATCACATTTTTTAGTCTTTCTACTATGTTCATGGTCTATAGTATAGAATCTATAACCTCGAACAGTGCATGCAGTGTATCGAAGTACTCTATTTCAAAGACTACGAGCCAATGCATACAATTCAGAGGAAACTAATCCGTGATCACAAGCACGTTGTTCCAAAATCTATCAATTGAAATAGTATATACTTATTAAAAGTAACCCAGAGTTAAAAGTTTAAAATCTAACATATATGTAATTTTTGTTCATACACATTGTTCAAACCATCCGAGAATATCTTCTTCGTGTCTTGCCTCTATATTCTCTACGCCTTCCATCCTAAGTTTATCCATGTGCTCACTATATATAAATGCAAATAAATATAATTGAGCACAAAAGTTATAGTTAAACTTTTTTAACTAGAAATGGTTGGAGGAATGCAACGACATACCTGAGATAGTCATCAATCTCTCGACAATTATTTAGCACATACCATCGAACTTTACCCAACTCTCCATCAATTAAATTGTAAACCATTTGTGGACCCAATGGTTGTACATTCTAAGAAAACACTGATAGCTCACAAGGAGGTAGAGCAGTAAGATCAGCATTTCATTCTTGACAATTAAATCGTGTCTCAACACCACGAAGATATAGAAAGCAAAATTTTAACCATTCATTGTGCATATAGGCCTCGACTATTGAACCCTTAGCTCTAGTTTTATTCCTAACAGTGCACTTTAGTCGACCCAAATATCATTCAACTGGATACATCCAATGGAACTGCATCGGTCCACCCAATAGTACCTCCCAGGGTAAATGTATTGCTAAATGGACCATGATACCAAAATATGATGGTGGAAAGATCTGCTCAAATTTACATAGTATAGTAGCAATGTCTTCTTCCATCTTCTGCAACATAGCTCAATTTACTACCCGAGCGCACAAATCCTTAAAAAACATTCATAGTTTAGATATGTCGACACATACATTAGATGTCAGCTTCCCATGAATTCCCACCGGTAATAACTTCTGCAAAAATACGTGACAGTCATGACTTTTCAACCCACTAATTTTCCAATCATTAGGGCTCATGCATCTACCGATATTTGAAGCATACCCATCTGACAACTTCACACCTTGCAACCATTTGTAGAAATCCATCCATTCCTACCTTGTCATTGTAAAACATGCATGTGGCATGACCATCTTGTTGCCTTCCACCTGCAAATGTAAATTATGTTTAATTCCCATTTTCTCAAGATCTTTCATTGTCTTGATCGTGTCCTTCATTCTTTTGTTAATGCTCATCAATCTATCTAGTATATTATCACATATATTCTTCTCTATGTGCATTACATCCAAACTATGTCACAACATGTAGGATAACCAATACGGGAAGTCAAAAAAATTACTACGCTTTGTCCAATTCAATTCTGTTATGCCTCGTTTTCTCTTGTTCTTTCCCCGACCTTTGCCAAAATTGTTCGCTCTAACATGTACTAGTTGTTGTTCCACTATCTCTTCCCGAGATAATTAATTTGATGCAATTTTGTCCTCTACTCTCCTATCAAATTTAGCGCATTCTATTCTCCATGCATGATTTACGAGTAGATAACATCGATGACCCAAGAAATAGAGTTTCTGAGAATATTTTAACCACTCACTAGTAGTTTCTTCATTACACGTCGGACATGCTAACTTCCCTTTGGTACTCCAACCAGAAAGATTGTCATATGCTAGAAGGTCATTTATCATCCACATTACCATGCTAACTTCCCTTTGGTACTCCAACCAGAAAGATTGTCATATGCTAGAAGGTCATTTATCATCCACATTACCACAGCATGCATTTGAAAAGATGTCGATGTGGCTGCATTATAAGTTTTAACGCCTGTTTCCCATAACTCTTTCAGTTCTTCAATCAACGATTGCATGTATACATCAATGTCATTCCCAAGTGATCTCAGGCGGGGATAAGTAAAGTTAACAAAAGGATAGGTGCCTTCATGCACCTCCATGGTGCCAAGTGCTATAACTTACACTCATATTTCCAAAATGCTTGAATCCATCGGTTGTGAGTCTCAGGCACACGTTCCAAGCTTCCATCCCAAACTCTATATATTGATCATTGAAAGATTGTCACGCAAGTGAGTCAGCTGGGTGCCTCATATATGTGTCATCCTGAACTCTTTTCTCCTCGTGCCACCTCAAATTGTGAGTTGTTTTCTTACACATATATAGTCTTTGCAACCTAGGTCTCAAGGGAAAATATCGCAACACCTTAACTGGCACGTTTTTCTTACTTTTTTTTTTTTTTTTTGAAAGAGCCGGTAGCCGCCCACATAGCAGCCCCATCCCAAGTTTATTAAAAAGCCCTCACTTGTGGCGGAGGAATACCGTGGTTACAACCAGAGGCCTGAGGGCTACAAATAAAACCAAAACCCAGGCCTAAAAAAACCAAAAAGAAACCACAACCATAAATCACTAAATGAACATAACATAAAAACACAGAACCACAACCTGCAAGAAACAACCTGCGCAGACAAAAAGGTAAGGAAAGAAAAAATTGAGAGTAAAGTAAAGGACATACCTGAAAAAAAAAAAAAACTAACGATCGAAGCCATTAACATCGTCTTCGAATTTTCCGAATGTAGGGAAGACCCCCTTTGTCCAACCGAATATTACCTCTTATGGTAGCAGGTAGATCAGATAAAGAAAACCATGCAAGGGTATGGCCCTTAGCACCCATTTTAGCAAGCCCATCTGCCACCGAGTTACATTCTCTATAGCAATGTAGAAGAGAAACACTAAGTACAGCGAGGCGACTCTGGATCTCATCCCAATAATCTTCCATGTACCACCGGCCACATCTCTGAGACCTCAACTAGTTAAGCACAAGCATGGAGTCAAGTTCGATTTCCACAGATGAAACACCCAACAGTTCAATATGGCGAACCCCATGAAGTAAACCCATTAGTTCTGCATAGTTGTTGGAGTATTGCCCAGTGGCAACTGCAAACCCGCATAGAAAATTGCCATTATCATCCCGAATGATGCCTCCTGCACCTGAAGGACCTGGATTGCCTAGAGAAGAGCCATCAACGTTCAATTTGACCCAACCTGGTTGAGGAAGCTTCCACTTGACTGGAATAATTAACTCTGTCCTCGTAATATTTAAAGGCATATTAAAGCAAAGCAAGACACCTTCGTCACGACGAGAGAGCAAGTTGACATCCTTAAGCTTTAACCCGATCCAAGAGACCCAATATTTAATAGAACACCAAACCTGTTGGATCGATTCCATCAAGCCTTCCATTCTGGCTTTACAGCGACGTTTCCATAAACGCCAAGTAATGATAGCCGGAAGAAGACCCAGCAATTGACTCGAGCGATTAGAATTTTTTGCCCTCTGATACCAACACTCCACCCGCTGTTTCCAAGAACAACCTTCCATCCAAGGGATTCCAAGAACAACAGAACAAATACGCCAAATTTTTTCAGCAAAATCTCCTCTAGCAAGACAATGATTAAGATCTTCATACTTGGAATTGGAGCAGTAATCGTAACGGGAAGCAATAGAAATACCAAGATTACGGATTATGTCATCCACAGGAAGACAATTATGAATGGCCTTCCACATAGTAATCGAAATATTATTGGGAAGAGCGGAATGCCAGACCCAATTAGCCCAAGGGAAAACAGGAGATCTTATACGAATACAAATCAATAAATCTTTCCCATTTTTAATCCGACCCAGTTGCAAAATAAGATCCTCGGCTTTGTGATGACTAACCAACCGAGTAAACAAATCCATATTCCAACCCAACCCAGCTTTACAATCCTCCAATTTAAGATTAGGCATATCAGAAATCAGATTATTATCACAAAGAGGAGCATCATCAGCCCAATGATCATGCCAAAAGAGAACATTGCCCTCCCGAACTTTCCATTTAGAATTAGCTTGCACTAAAGGAATACTGTTCAATATCATCTTCCAGAAAAGAGACCCTTTCTTGTGATCCACCATAGAAATATGTCTATCACCAATATATTTAGCATGAAAAAATTTAGACCAGAGAGAAGTACCTTGCAGAAGGTTCCAGGCTAACTTCATGTGAAGAGAAGACTGGACATCTTGAAGGTTACGAATGCCCAAACCGCCTTCCGAGACAGGTTTACAAATATCCACCCAAGAGCGCCATTTTTTCTTAGGCTTACCATCTTTAACACCCCAGAAGAAGGTACTGATGATTCTGTGAATTTTCTCAATCACGGCTTTAGGAGTTATTAAGATAGAAAGGCTGTGCACGGGAATACTTTGAAGGACATGTTTAATGAGAGTCAAACGCGCCCCATTGGATAACAATCTGGCCTGCCAACCCTCCAATTTAGACTGAACTTTAGCAATTAAGTCATCAAAGTGAGCAATCTTCAGTCTACCTGTGATAATAGGAACTCCCAGATATTTAAAAGGAAAACTTCCTTCCGTAAAACCAGTGAAACGGAGGAGAGCCCAACATCTAGAAGTAGAGATCTGAGTAGAGAAAAAAATATGGGATTTATTGGTGTTCACCGCTTGTCCAAACCACTTTTCATAAGTATTCAACACATCAGTAATCGCTTTCAAAGAAGCCTTTCCCCCGTTACAAAACAGGACCATGTCATCCGCATAAAGCAGATGTGAGATAATAGGGGAGCCTCTCGGATGGTGAAACGGTACGATCTTGCCCATTAGGATCTGATTATTAATCATCCTCGAGAAAATGTCTTCCACAAGAATGAAGAGATAGGGAGAGATGGGGTCACCTTGACGCAACCCACGACCACCTTTGAAAAAACCTTTGGGAACTCCATTCATGACTACGGAGAACCAAGGATTTGTGATGCACTGGCGAATCAACTTACAGAAAAAATCTGAGAAACCGAATGTTTTAAGAACCTGCAAAAGAAAGGACCAGTCTACACTATCGAAGGCCTTCACCATGTCAATCTTCAAGACAACATTACCACCATAGACAGGTTTATTAATAGAGTGAATCATCTCTTGAGTCATGCTAATGTTATCAAAGATACTACGGCCCGGGAGAAAGGCTCCTTGTTCAGGAGAAATAAACTTAGCAAGCAAGGGGGATAAGCGATTAACCATGATTTTAGTGCAAAATTTGTAGAAGACATTGCACAAGCTAATCGGTCTAAACTTATCAAAACTCTTCAGATTTTCAACTTTTGGAATTAAAACCAGATGCGTAGCATTGAAAAACCGGGGGAGAGCCATACCTTGAAAAAACTCTGACACAGCAGCGACAACATCGGTACCCACAATATGCCAACAAGATCGATAGAAGCCCGACCCAAAACCGTCAGGACCCGGGCTACTATCTTCCGGAATGGAGCAAAGAGCATCATAGACTTCTTGAGATAAAGGAGCACAAGAAAGGAGGTCGTTGTCGTCTTGAGTAATAATCGGTTGAACTAAGTCCTCCAGATTAGGTTCATCACGACTATTACCTGCTTTCAGGAAGTTAGAGAAATAAGAGATAGCCCCATCATGAATTTGTTCAGGTGAGGAGAGAAAAGAACCATCCTCAAGCTGCATAATAATCGGAAAAAAGCAGAATTTGCTTCACCCTTCTGAATCCAACGTTGTTTGGCTTGTTGGGCTAGGCGCTGTTCTTCCCTATTCAACCAGACTGATAGCTCCAACTGGGAGGCAACAAGATCATCCTCCACGTCTTCAGCATACTCAGATTGTAAACTTACCTCCAAGCCCTTGATACGATCCTCAAGAGCCGCTATGTGAGCAGCAGTTTTGCCAAAGATATGATTGTTCCAAGATCTCAAAGCAATTTTGAGACGTTTAAGTTTAGTAACAAGCATATACAAATGAGATCCCCCAACATCAACAATATTCCAAGAGTGTGAAACACAATCAAAAAACTGAGCATGAGAAACCCACATTTGCTGAAATTTAAAGGAAGGGAAACCATACCGAATGAACTGATTCTCTAACAAGACTGCCATCGGAGCATGATCAGAAGAAGTGTGTGCCAAGTATTCCATATTAGCATCAGGAAAAGCATCAAGAGCCGCTGTGTTAAATAAACAACGATCAAGACGAGCCCAGTGCCGTGATCTACCAGAATGACCATTACACCAAGAAAGAGAATTCCCACAGGAAGGCATGTCAAGAGGTCCATAAGAACCCACCCAACTGTTAAAATCCTCCATAGCCAAAGCCAACCTTGGCCTGCCTCCTCTACGCTCCGAGTCATTTCTAATAATATTAAAATCTCCCATGACCATCCAAGGAAGATGATGAAAATTAGCCCCCATCAAAGAATCCCACAGTCTTCTACGCTCCAAATAGGAACATTTCGTATAGACAAAAGTAATACGGAAATCATTCAGATTAATGATTCTAACAGTCAAAAATTGATCACCCATGTTCTCAACAACAAGGTTTAAATCTTGAGACCAAAACAGCCATAATTTCCCGCCTTTCTCAACATTGGAGCAACAACCATCAAAATTCAATCTATCACGCCACATATCTAAACGAGAGATACTAACCATAGGCTCAGCAATAACAACAAGTTTAGGAAGAAACTTCGTTACCAAATTTTTAAGACGCTTTCTCGACGTTCCGAGACCCCGAGCATTCCAATTTAAATAAGAGACCTTCATAAATTGAGACGGGAGGGCTTGCTTACAACCCTGGAAGAACCCCTTAGTTTGATGCCTTTCCCATTCCGTTTAAGTCCCGAAGGAATATCAGAGTCCGAGACTACAAGTTTGTTTTTAGCTAAATGTTCCAAGTCCCCTTCAGAATCAGAGTCCGAACAAACTTGACCATCAGAACAGGTTTGATTACGTTCAATCTCCTCACAGTTTGGTGCACTTTCGTCCAGGATCATGGCAGGCCCATCATGGGCCGTATCTTCAAAGTCTTCCTCGTCAAGTTCTTCAAGAATGAACGGATCAGATTGAGCCTTGGAGATGGGCCCAGTTTTACCTTGTTCCAACACGGGTGCAAGTCCCATCGAGTTCAAAGAACACCCCAAAACTTCAGCACCCGAGTGTGACTGCATACCTTCATGGTTTTCCTCACACAATCCGAACGAAGGAGTGCACACAGTCCGTAGACCCGCTGCATCAACCTGGTCAACCATAGGCATAACAGTTTCACCAACCAGGACGTGATCAGGCTCCATCAACGCAGACTGTTTTGAATATTCTTGAATCTGCTGCACATCTTCCAATCTCTTAAGAGCATCAGCGTGTACCAATATGGAATGATCTTGTTGAGAATCCTTACTGGATTCACCCTGTTCGGCAAAGACAACACCAACAGAAGGCTCCACCCTCTTCTCAATATTTTCCGAATGAGGCACATCCACTGTATTCAGTAAACCACCGTTTACATTATCTTCCTTTGTGCTCTGTTTTTCAACTTTCTTTTTCCAAACTTTACCTCCTTTCCCCGTTTGTTTTTCCTCCCCTCCATTTCTACAGGTTCTGTGATTATGACCTTGGCAGCGACATTGCAAGCAATAAGCCGGCAGAGTCTCGTAATGGATCTCTTGCCTACGGCTTCTTGGCATTCCAGGAATACCAATCCAGAAATGGGAGATTGGCTGCTGAGAGGCATCGACTTCAAGACTTCCGGATCGGTGCCGTTAGAATCTTTAAGAGGGAGGAGTGATAGAAGTTGGGTGGAAGACCCGGCAAAAACACCCAAACCAGTACAGTCGGCGGCTCAACGTCTTCATCGAACTTGGGAGTCCATGCAAAGGCACGGTAGGGGATTCCTTCTATATCACAAGATTCTCTAGACAAAGCTTTATGTAGATCAGATTCATTAGACATCCGAATGAAAATGTTTCTGGGTCGTTGCATGGCAGAGACTACTGGCAAGGAGGACAAACCCCAGCGGTTTCGTATGAAGGCACGGATGCAGTCAAGAGATGGCCTTTGTCGCAGAAACTTCACTACCATAGAAAATCTGAAAGGATCTGCAGTTTTGGCAAGTTCCTCGGATGAGAAGGAGAAATAAGTCTCTCCGTCGATGTACTTTGGTTGCCGGAAAGGGACAACCACCTCTGGCAGTGGCTGGGGCACGGACGAAACCAGATCAGCGAACGATCGTGGAGGACCAGCCATGGGTGGCTGGCCATCAACGGCCGCCATGCAGGGAACGTGAGCAGAACAGAGGAAACAATACGTAAAAGCCCTAGCAGAGCAATTTACGTAAAACGAATCATTTTACAGTAAAAGTGATCTGACAGGCCAACTGTATAGCATTTTTCAGACTGCTTAATCTGATTGTCAGGTATAACATTGATCTGAAAAAACACAAGACTGATTTCGGGATCGAGCAGGCCAGATTTTTATTACGATTAGCTCAGGGGGAACCGATTGATCTGGCATTATATTTCTTCCTCCACATTCGAACAGAGTCACGCTATTCGGGTGGAGGTAGTTTACCATTTGCACTGCTAATATCTAATCTCCTACTCCAATCGAGGGTTACAGTGATTTCGACTGAGCGGAGGTCGTCACAGATGGGGCCCGTTAACAAGATAACATTCAGCAAGAGTAAGGGTTACTTTCCAAAGACTCATGCAATACAGGATCAATCAAATCATTTGCATTTTACATCTGAAACAATCAAAACTCAAGCCAAACCGCCGTCAAACCACAAAAAGTTAATAATGGGTACCCTTCAACAGGAATATCCAACCAACAAGAATGTGCGATATCACTAGCTTTTTCTTATCAGTACTTTTCATTCATCTTAACTGTCAAAATAGATAATGATGTTTTTGTAAGCTTTTTATAATATCATAGTACAATGAATAACTAGTACTTTTGGTCGTTCGGAGTTCAGAGTGTTAAATACCTATTAGTATATATGTAGATCAGTATTTATATATATTCTGAAATAATTTTTACCCAAGCTTGTTAGTAGCAATGAGTGCTCTTTTTTTTTTTTTTTTTTTGAGAAATGATTATAGAAAAGACAGTGCATGATAAGGTCTAATAGAAGTCCCAAGCGCATGCACTTAACTCTTAATGAAGGTATTAATATAGGGACTCGATTATCAGAGGAAAAAGAGTTGAGACTAAAAAACAAAAAAGATATCAATATATTGAATACTCATAAGGTCGGTTACAATATAATAACAAACACAAGCGTCCGACATAAATTGATCTAAAACTAAGAATAAACATATTCTCTTATACAGACAAATGCAAATGAACCCCTCACGACTGTGAAAACTCTCAATATAAGAAAGAAACAGGTTCTAACATAATCCAGAATAGCTCAAGTACTGCGCAAAGAAACATCCAAACTGAAGTAGAAGAACGTACGAAGCACGAACATGAGGCATCTCAAGAACCGGTGTTTAATTTGATGGTGGTGAGGAGAGGAAAGGAATTGTTGGGATTGTAGTTGGAATGGAGGGGATTGAAGGGATTGTGGTTGGAATGGTGGGCAACGGAAAAGCTGGCATCGGAGGTAGTGCCACGTTGGGGATCGTGGGCATTGTTGGCAGTGTTGGGAGTTGGGTGCTTGGCAGCGGCGGCAAGGTGGACTTTGGAAGAGTTGGTTGAGTTGGCAGTGTTGGCAAGGGGTTTGTAGGCAATGGTGGCAATGTAGGCATAGGAAGATTTGGTTGAGTCGGTAAAGTAGGCAATGGCGTGCTAGGCAGTGGTGGCAATGTGGCTGTAGGCAGTGTTGGCACAGAGGGCAGTGGAGGCAAGGTTGCCTTGGGCAGGGACGGGATTGTAGGCATTGTCAATGCTGGGGGCGGAGCTGCTGGTGTATCCAAGAGGTGACGAGCTGCTAGACTCATCTCGGTGCTTGAGAATAGCAATGCCATGATCATAGACAGAAGGAAACAATACTTTGAAAAAGCCATGATTTAAAACACTTGAGAAGAGTGTTTTGTGAGGTGTTTCACTTCTGGTATCTGCTGGTTATGTTGATTGTGGATAACATGCCCCGGTGGTATTTATAGAGCCCTAATTTTGCTTGAGGAATAGAAGGAACTAATATGAGTTTGATGAGATGTTGTTACAGGAAGTGTGAAGAAATATTAGTTCGCTCACCTTCCAAACTAAGAGAAATAGGATGTTCCAAAAAGACTGCTAACGAAATGGTCACGACTCATTGAGATACGTCAATGAGTTATTGTTTGATGAATTTGGAAGCAAAAGACACGTAGTGGGGTCAAAATTCGAAAAGGTAGCTCACTTGTCCAACCTATGATTTGACTTCTAGGGACAGTTTTATTAATGCTGTAATTTAGTTGGAGTCTAAAAGATAAAGTACTAACCGAAGAAATTTGTGTGTGGTTTCTAATGGGTTTAAAGAACATAATGTAGTTGGTTAATTAATTTTTAATAAATTGTGTGTGCAAATGTCATGTAGTCTCTTTGAAAAAGAGTGAGATCTATTATTAAAAAAATATTTTTTTAATGTTGATCCTATATTTAGTCACTTTTTTCAAAGTGATTGCGTAGCACTTATACAATTACGACTACAACTATAATTTCTCTTAATTTTAATGCAATCTTGACATGGAAACCAACTCTAGATATGTAGGAAAATGGGCCATTCACTACAAGAAATTTAATTTTTTAGGGACGAAATTTGTTAGGGGCAAAATTTTATTTCGTCCCTAAAAATACTTTTTAAATTTTAAATTTCGTCTTAAAACATGGAGAACTTTATAAATCCATTTGAACTAATACATATTAGTTCGAACCGGAGATTCTGAGACGAATTAAATCATCTCTAAAAATTTAAACCGTTCGAACTAATAAAATTTAATTTGAACAGATAATTAATCTATTCAAATGCAATATAATTGGTTCGAATGAGTATTACCTTGTTCGAACGGTATTATTTAATTGAAAAGATATATTGTTAAAATTGTAATAATACATATTTTTCTATTAATTGTTTATCATTTTCAAAGTAAATAAAAATGTCTATATATTATATATTATGATTTACAATGAATTAAAATATTTACGAATTCATAAATTAAATTTATGTAATTAATTTAAAAATATTTTAGTTAAATAAATATTACTTTAAAGATAGTGTCATTTTTTCAATTATCGTGAATATTAAGTATAATGAGAAGAAAATATAATTAACAATAAAGAGGCTAGCAAACACTAAAAATAAAAACCATACATTAATGACATCCCAAAAGGAGTTAGATGTTATATACAACATAAAAAAAGTAAAATAATAACTAACAATATCTATTTATTAAGTAAATCAAAATCCTCCTGTAAGGTATGTAAGCGTCCTTCTAGGTTCTTAAACTTCTCCATGATGGGCTGAATGAAGTCCCTCAATATAATTTGGTGGTGCTCTGCCAATATAGCTCGTACCTCATCCGGAGTAGCCCCAGCAAGCTGTCTCTCAACAGGGGCAGCAGCAGTAGAAGCTGGATCAGTAGGCAGAGGCTGATCCTGTATTGCATGAGTCTTTGGNCAAAACATTCCAAAATGTCGTTTATTGTGCGGTTGCTTGACATTAAGTCATTGTGTGGGATGTCAAGGAAAGCAATAGACATGGTATTTGACTTATTTAATGAGGTGCTTCCTGAAGCTTCTGCATTGCCAAAGAATTTTTATGAAGCGAAACAGTTGAGAAAGGGATTACGGTTTGAGTACAAGTCCATACATGCATGCAAGAATGATTGTATTTTGTTTTGGAAGGAGAACGAGGAGAAACAAGCATGTCCTGTATGTGGAGAGTTGAGGTAGAAAAACGTGCCGTTGTGTGAGTGAAGCTCTTTTAACTCATTGAGTGTTCATAGTGGAAAACGATTCGTTTTATGTGAATTGCTCTGCTAGGGCTTTTACGTATTGTTTCCTCTGTTCTGCTCACGTTCCCTGCATGGCGGCCGTTGATGGCCAGCCACCCATGGCTGGTCCTCCACGATCGTTCGCTGATCTGGTTTCGTCCGTGCCCCAGCCACTGCCAGAGGTGGTTGTCCCTTTCCGGCAACCAAAGTACATCGACGGAGAGACTTATTTCTCCTTCTCATCCGAGGAACTTGCCAAAACTGCAGATCCTTTCAGATTTTCTATGGTAGTGAAGTTTCTGCGACAAAGGCCATCTCTTGACTGCATCCGTGCCTTCATACGAAACCGCTGGGGTTTGTCCTCCTTGCCAGTAGTCTCTGCCATGCAACGACCCAGAAACATTTTCATTCGGATGTCTAATGAATCTGATCTACATAAAGCTTTGTCTAGAGAATCTTGTGATATAGAAGGAATCCCCTACCGTGCCTTTGCATGGACTCCCAAGTTCGATGAAGACGTTGAGCCGCCGACTGTACTGGTTTGGGTGTTTTTGCCGGGTCTTCCACCCAACTTCTATCACTCCTCCCTCTTAAAGATTCTAACGGCACCGATCCGGAAGTCTTGAAGTCGATGCCTCTCAGCAGCCAATCTCCCATTTCTGGATTGGTATTCCTGGAATGCCAAGAAGCCGTAGGCAAGAGATCCATTACGAGACTCTGCCGGCTTATTGCTTGCAATGTCGCTGCCAAGGTCATAATCACAGAACCTGTAGAAATGGAGGGGAGGAAAAACAAACGGGGAAAGGAGGTAAAGTTTGGAAAAAGAAAGTTGAAAAACAGAGCACAAAGGAAGATAATGTAAACGGTGGTTTACTGAATACAGTGGATGTGCCTCATTCGGAAAATATTGAGAAGAGGGTGGAGCCTTTGTTGGTGTTGTCTTTGCGAAAGGGTGAATCCAGTAAGGATTCTCAACAAGATCAGTTCATATTGGTACACCTGATGCTCTTAAGAGTTGGAAGATGTGCAGCAGATTCAAGAATATTCAAAACAGTCTGCGTTGATGGAGCTGATCACGTCCTGGTTGGTGAAACTGTTATCCTATGGTTGACCAGGTTGATGATGCGGGCTACGGACTGTGTGCACTCCTTCGTTCGGATTGTGTGAGGAAAACCATGAAGGTATGCAGTCACACTCGGGTGCTGAAGTTTTGGGGTGTTCTTTGAACTCGATGGGACTTGCACCCGTGTTGGAACAAGGTAAAACTGGGCCCATCTCCAAGGCTCAATCTAATCCGTTCATTCTTGAAGAACTTGACGAGGAAGACTTTGAAGATACGGCCCATGATGGGCCTGCCATGATACACCCTGGATAAAGCTCATGCATTGTATCTTCCCATATTGCAGTGAAATTTTCAGAATCAATCCGTCGGCCACTTGAGGCATTGTCATCAACCTCATACATAAGCATCCCAACTCCAATGTCACCCAACATCTTCTCCATCTCATCCCACTCATAATAATCATCCACATGCCGTAAATAATTCGGATGACCAAACAATCCATTCACTAACTGTGCATACAGCTCACCATACAGTACCTATCAGGTATACCCCAGATCTATACCATTCACAAATATATGACTTTCAACTTCATCCAACCCTATTGCACACAAATTTTTACACACTCGACATGGACACTTAATGTAACCATGACTATCAGCAGAGGCCCTTGCAAAATCAATGAAGATCTTACTCCACCCGCATAGGGTACATAATCCTTTCCAAGTCTATCACCTAGACACATCCAACTTTTGTCCATTTCTAAAAAAGTTGTCTATTAGTAACATGTGTAGAGAAAATTCACATGCATGTCATGCTCCAATTCGAACTGCTCTTTCGATAAGGTAGCTGGTTCTACCCCATTCAAGATTATATTATCCATATTGCACATATTTCATCACTCTACTACTTTCCACGTTAGTAGAAATTTCGACAGCATCTCCTCATAGTTCTCCAAGTATACATGTTCACATAGAGGGATTGTGACCCTACAAACAATATACCCAAAGAACAGTAGAGGAAGACACCAAAACTTCATACTAAACGTGTTCACTAGGAGTAACAAGAATGTATAATACAAATAATATAATCTCAAACTGTCCACACTGGACAATTCAAGAATTAGTGTACACCTAAATGTACACTTTTTTTTTTTATAACAAAAGTCAGGGCCCCATGTACGAGAGGAGCCCCTACCCCAATTTTAGTAAAAAACCCTCACTTTTGGCGGAGGAATACCTTTAATTACAAATCTCACCCAACAAAAAAAAAAAAAAAATCATTTCTCTCTAATGAAAGCCATCCCCATCCGATCAAGACGAATTAAACCTCTAAGCCGTGTATACTGAAAATCCATCCCAAAGAAATCTAAATTCTCCCCCATAGTCCCCTTCTTAGCTAAAAAATCTGCAACCATATTAGCTTCACGAAAAATATGACAAAAACGAGCGTTAATCTCTATGGAAATGTCCCTTATCTCTTCCCAAAAATCCCACAAAAACCAAAGACAACAAATACCGGAGGCCAACCAACTCAAGATAACCTTAGAATTTGATTCTACTAAAACGTTATGCAAACCCAAATTTTTACACATCCTCAGCCCATCTAACAAAGCACGGCATTCAGCCACCGTATTTGTAGCAACCCCATAATGATACGCAAAGCCAGCAATACATCTCCCAGAACAATCTCGAATAATACCCCCACCCCCTGCATCTCCTGGATTCACACGAGCCCACCATCAACATTCAATTTCATCATACCCCTCCTTGGCAATTCCCATTTAACAAAGGACACTTGTTTTTTTTTAATAGGAATAATCGGCACCTGTAACCCTTCCATAACTAAGAAATCATTTCGCTTCGTAACCTGAAAATTCTTCAAATTTCTGGACATATTATAAATCATAATTTTCACTTGTCTAATAATATCCTTTACCTGAAAAGTAGCCCCTTCCATCCTTGCTGAGCACCTAGCTTTCCAAAGGCACCAAGAAATAACAATGGGCATCACTCCACGAATCCAACCGGCTTGATTAATTTTTGCAGCTCTCCTCCACCAAAAAACCATCATCCCTTTCCAATTTCTGATCTGTGGCAACCTGATTTGACAAATATTAGCAAAATATTTCCAAACCATTTGGGCGTTTAAACCCTCACACATAATATGCTGCAAAGTTTCAGGCTTTGATTCTATACAACAGTGGCATTTAGAAACTAAAGGAATTCCCAACCGCTGAATTACATCATCCGTTGGCACTACTCCTCTTTTTAATCTCCAGCAAAGGAAAGACATTTTTTTAGGAATTTTATCAAGCCAAAGCCACCTCCTCCACTCACATAAATCCCCCCGTTCTCTACATATGTCCCAAGCTGATTTTGCTGTGAAGTTGCCGTCCCAAGAATTCTTCCAAATAATAGCATCTGCCCTTGGTCTAAGCCTCACGTTAGCCACGGAAATCTGCTGCAGGATAGCCGACGGAACCAGCTGACTTAAAACGTCCAGCTTAGGCCCCCTCTCATCAAAGACTTCAGCAACTTGCAGGTGCTCACTTCCCACAACCGGACACAAGTCCTTCAACGGACCTCCCCCTAGCCAATTGTCCATCTAGAAATTAATATTCCCAGCCCCGTCAACCACTTAGAATTTAGAAAAATTATGGGCATCACCTTCATAATCCCCTTCCAAAACCGTGACCCTTTATTTTTTCTCATTAAATTATAAACATGGTCCCGTCGAAGATATTTTTCCCGAAAAAAATCTGCCCATAGCGACACCCCCGTAACCAATTTCCATCCAAACTTTATAAAAAGAGATTGTTGCACTTCCACCAAGTCTCTAATTCTAATACCACCCTTTTCCACTGGCTTACAAATCTGATGCCACGCTACCCATTTACGTTTCTTATTTCCCAGCGAAGACCCCCAAAGGAAATCTGAAAAAATCTTGTTAATCATCCCAAAAACTGCCTTGGGCACTTTTACAACTGACAAAATATGAATAGGCAGGCTATTTAAAACATGCCGTAAAAGCAAAATCTTACCACCAAACGATAACATCTTACTCTTCCACCCTGCAAGTTTTTTTTTTTTAATTCTAGCCAAGATACCATCAAATAAAGAAATTTTCAGCCTTCCCAAATATAACGGAACACCCAAATATACACACGGCCAAGAGCCCTCTTCAAAACCGAAAATTCCTTTGAGATCATTTCTTCTAGCCAACGACATATGAGAAGGGAAAAAAATTGTAGACTTACTTGGACTAATTAATTGTCCCGAAATCTTCTCATAATGTTGAAGAGTTGCCATAAGCCTTCTCATAGATACTCTCCCACCATTGGTAAAAATTAAAACATCATCTGCATATAGCAAATGAGTGATAAGAGTACCTCCCCCTGGATGATAAGGCTTAACAAGCCCAAGACTGAACTTTCGATGTAACATGCGCGAAAGGAGCTCCTGCGACAAAATAAACAAATAAGGTGAGAGAGGATCCCCTTGCCGTACACCCCTCGAAGCCTAGAAAAAAACCTTTCGAACATCCATTCAACATGATAGAATAAAAAGGAGAAGAAATAGTGTTGAAAACTATATTTCTCCACTTTTCCGAGAAACCCAGTCTACGTAAAACTTCAAGAAGAAATTTCCAATTCACCCGATCATACGCCTTTGCCATATCCAGCTTTAACATCACATTGCCTCCTCTCACCTTCCTACTCAACCCATGAACTAATTCTTGTGCCAAGGCCATATTATCAAAAATACTCTGACCTGGAATGAACGCAACCTGTTCCTTAGAAATAATTTTATCAAGAATAGGCGCCAGACGTGAAGCCATAATTTTTGTCATACTTTTGTAAACCACCGAACATAAACTGATAGGCCGAAACTGACCAAAGCCCATAGGTTCTTCCACCTTCGGAATCAATGCCAAATTTGTCGCACCAAAAAACTTAGAAAAGGGTTACCTTCAAAGACTTCCTTGGCCATGTCCACAAGGTCAGCTTTCACAATATCCCAAGCCAAAGAAAAAAATGCAGCTGAAAAACCATCCAGTCCTGGACTACTGTCCATAGGAATAGATCGAAGAGCCCTATAAACCTCCTCTTCCGACGGCAGCCTACACAAAGCATCATTCTCCGCATCGGTAACAACTGGGTATAGCAACGCCAACTCAGGTTCCTGAAGACTGACATTAGACCCTGTGAAGAGCCCCTGATAAAACTGGACAGCCTCCAGATGCACTGCTTCAGCCGACTCTAGTGCCCTACCATCCTCCAACACCATTTTATCAACAATTTGATTTTCACCTAAATGTACACTAATTCCCAAACAGGTCTAAGATTATTTATGCAATGTCACACAATATCTTACAAAAAACAATACAAACAATATTTCCATGTTATTTGAATTAACAATGTCAAACAAATATAATAATGTTATATTGTTAAACTAGAGCTTAGATGGAAGAATATGCTCACAAGCTACCTGTCTTGTAGAGAAATTATTGAGAATGATCTTGAAGAAATGTCTAAATTTATGTCCAACTACTTAACTATCACAAACTATCCGGCCTTGACAACTCTCAAGGCCGGAGAGACTTTGACAGTCAAGTAACTAGATAGACATTCCTTCAAGATAATTCTCAATCATTGTCTCCAAGACAGGAAGCTTGTGAGCATATTTACAATATCTCTCTCTTGTTTAACAATATAACATAACTATTTGTTTGACATTGTTATTATATAATAAATTCAAACGTTTTAATTATCACATTCGGACGTTTCATTTTACGTTCAAATGTTAGGTTCATACCTGTTCGGACGTTTACGTTAACACCCGAACGTTAATCAAACTATGTTGGAATGTATTGTCTATTTAAGCCAAAAATTGAAACGGGAAACATCATTTTCACGATGTTTCCCATTTCTCTCCACCGTCAACATAGCCGTTAAAGACTCGTTGCCACCGTCAAACTCTGCCACAATCATCACAAAAAGGTAGGCATCCATATTTTGTCATTTTATATGTTTTTTTTTTTTTTTAGATTTAGATGAAAAAATGGAGAATATTTAAGAAATTTAGGTGGATGAAATTTCAACTCCATTTTCCAACCACCACTGGTTGCCATTGGCCAAATGGCCACCGTAGAAAGGTTTCTTGAAGTGTATACTTCATTTCTATAGTGGCACTCGACCATTTAGACAAAATCGTAGTGATTTTTGAGCTCAGCCATTCTCTGTCATAACGTTTGGATGTTTCAATCAGAACGTCTGAACATACGACAGTTCAAATGCAAAGCCGTTTGAATTCCACATTCAGATGTACATTTTAGTACATTCAAATGTTACTTTTATTAGTAGTTACGTTCGAAAGTTTAATATAAACATTCGGACGTAGTACTTCCCACTTTTATTCGTCATTTTTCCTTTTACGTTCGAATGTGTATATTTTACGCTCGCACGTAAATCTTGACATTCGACCATCCAAACTCATATGTTCGAACGTGTAAGGAATAACGTTTGAACACATGGAATAAAAATTTTTAGCCGTTATGCAATTAACTTTTGAACATGTATGCTATACGTTCGAACGAGTAGTGATTATGATTCAACGTTAAACATATACATCCCAACATTTTAATTTAACGTTCAAACGTATGTCTAATTATGTTCGAATGTTAATGTAGAGCAGTTTAAAATTAATACTACTCTGATGCTAATGATTTTTTTCCTTTTCTATTTTCAGGATATCACTTATCCTTTGCATACCAGGAAACGGGGAAAGGAAGTAGCCACTGAGGACACTGCTCGGATCAGGGCTCGTACTGTTATGGTAGAGCGAGAGGTCCTGATTAATCAGTTTGACGAGCTCAGATGGTAGTAGACAAGCCTCAGAGATGTCTTTCTCAGTAGAGACTGGGGAAAATTCTACACATTGAGGGAGAAGGTATATCCCTCAATGGTTCAGGAGTTCCATATGGGGATGTGCTCCATGCCTCAGGATGCATCCTTTCACACTGTGAGTGTACGCAGTGTGTCATTTGAGATTTCACCGAATGTCACTGCCGACCACCTCGGGATTTGTCGAGCCATCATCAGCTGACTCTTTGACTGTAGCTATGGTTCACACATCTACGTTTACATCTACACATGGCACACTCAAGGCAGGTGAAGGCACTTCTACTGGCCCAGTTGAGCCATCATCAGCTGGAGGTGCAAACCGGTCAGAGGCTAAGGATTTCTACATCCTCACCGGGAGAGACCGTATGCCGATTGAGAGGAAGAATGCCTTCAACCAAATACATCTGCTACCTTTCTTCCGCATGTTGTAACTTATTGTTGTAACAAATGTGGATCCTGTGGCACATAAGACCACATTTAGTCAGACTCGGGCACAGTTTTTGATCCGAGTGGCACGTGGAGATCCCCTCAATTTGCCACTATGCATCTTTGAGAGGATCCATTACGAGGCGAGCATTGTCTCCATCGACAATCTCTCATAAGGTATCATCATCAGTCAGCTATTACTTGATCGGAGCGTGCCAGTCCAACCTAGTGAGCCGGTCACAGAGTGGATGAGCCCCCTCGACATGACCACCCAACAACGTAGCATTGGACAGGCGAGGGGGCATCCTCGACATCAGCCACCCCTTATAGCGAATCTAGTTCCTTTGTGTAGACTAGTAGCCAGTAGCCAACAAGTATATCTGCGAGAGATGTGCGGCTTGGTTAGATGGATGTGGTGATCTCATAGCTGACTACACATATTGGTCGACAGATTGTGGCTGTAGAGAAGTCTATCTCCGTGATAGCCCATCGTGTAGATATCCTTAATGACAAGGTTGAATCCTTGACTGAGGAGATATGGAGTATGAATTTCGTGAAAAACACGTTCATCTGAGTGTTGTTTACGAAATTCTATCATATTTTTTATTTTTCTTTTAATATATGTAAGGAATAATATTATTTAATATATTTATTGTTTTTAAATTTCAATTCTCAATCTTCTTTAATATTAGATTTTCCAACTATAATACTAAATCACTGCACTTCAAATATATATAAACATAAATATATTGTTATATATGTATATATAAATATATATTTATACATAAATATATAATTATACTTTACAAATTATGTATATATAAATATATATTTCAATTTTTTAGACTTGTTCACAAATTATGTACTTTAAAAATCACAGAATTTTTTAATTAGAGTCATATTTAACTTAAAGTTACAACTAACATTCAAACGTTAATTACTAACGTTCGAACGTTGGCGCCAAACCATTTCATGTTTGCACGTCAGTAGCATCAATGTTCAAACGTAAATGTAACGTTCGAAAGTAATTTTCATCTCCGTTCGAATGTAAAAAAAATTCTCATCTGTCTTTAGTGACGGTTTCCAACAACCATCATAGAAAATACTTTTTAGTGACGGTTTGGGGACTGTCACAATTTTCCAACCGTCATTAAAAACCAAATATGTTGTAGTGTCTATTTTTACTAACTTCAGAATGGTTAAGAGCTCCAATTTGATTTTTTTCCTTTGTCAGTACTTAGTGTCATGATAAAGCTTTCAATCTTTCATTATCACCTTCAATTAAACATCTATTCCTTCTCGGTAAGTAATGTCTTCATAAAGCTTTCAGTCTTTCATATAATAGAGCATTAAAATCATAGCAATATTCAATTTCTAGCATAACTAAAAAGTCTAATTTAGATATCTCTACCTTTTTTTTAATTGGCACCGGGAGTCCAAAATAGCATCCTGACTCATCATGAAGGTGCACAGGCCTTCGGCAAGAAGTTTCCCTCAAGTCCACATTGGATAATTCAAGGAAAAAATTTGATGGTCCCTAGAAATTGTTCGCACCCAAGGATATTTGAACCTTAAACTTAGGGAAGCATACTCCTAAACCCAACGCCTTTACTAATTTGAGCCAAGCTCTAGGAGTTATTTAGATATCTCTACTTACTAAGTTACCGAGTGTCCTTGGCGTTTTTATTGAGTTTTTTAATTCCTCGATTTATGTGTGGCCAATGCATCTGTGCATGTAAAAACTATTTACGTTAAGTATAAATATTTGGAAATAAGCTTTTTTTTTTTATATACATTTAGGGAGGAGGGTTTCGAACCCAAGACCTCAATTTTGGAGGCTTGGGGGTTATGCCATCAAGCCACAGGCCTTTGGCAGCCTAATGGTGGAAATATGCTTTTAATCTAATAAATTCTAGTTTACCCTTAATTCTCTATTTACTTATGGCTTCTTGATACAATCTATGGGATTTTGATACCTCACACGTATCAACAGTATGGTGGTTCATTGATCAAACATTGGTTCTCCAAAATAATTTGACATGTACTAAATCTTGGGATATAATTTGAATATAGATTAGTTGTAAACTATTAATATTAGCTGCTGAAGAATTTATTGAATCTTTCTAACTAGTATCCAACTTGAGCTCTGATTTATGGCTAAAACTTGATCTGAGAGTACGTCTGCGACTACCGTCGTTTAAGTCCCTTTTGTTCAGCTGTTAGTCGTTAGAATATTACTATCATCGCATCTAGATAAAAATGAAGTTTTTAAATATTCTTCACTCCTAAAGTTTGTGCTCATAAAAATAAAAATAAAAAAGTTTCAGAATACCTTTACTAATGGGTTACAATGCCACTAGGGTTGATATTCTGCCACCATGCGTGGCCTTTCTAGGTCCAGGGCTACCAATTACTTCAGACCTGACCAACAGTCATACTCCCAAGGTGGCGCATGTCTCTCACATGCCATCACAGTTGTTGTGTTTGTAATTTTTTTTCCTCCAAGGTTGAAAATGCAAATCTAAATCTTTCCAAGATCTAATTCGTTATTTTTTCATGTATTTTTAATTTTTGTACTGTCTTTTATTTTAAAACAATAAAAAACCAAAAGAACTCATTGTCTCTTGGATTTTGTCCATAAAGTATGTCCTCTGCTCCATTTTAGATAGAGTATGGGGTTTGTTAATTCTATCTTGGACAGAGTTGTGTTGTCTCTTAGACTATGGGTTTGTAGAGGTTTACAGTAAGGACTAGACCATGTCAATCACGGTTGTGTATTGGCGAGTTATTAATGCTGTAGTTGGCGTGTAATGTATATTTCAGCTCCAGTTTGTAATATCCATTATTAATGAATGTAATATGCTTTTATAAAAAAAAGAGTAGGGTGGCTCAATGGTAAAGTCATTTAGGTCGTGGCCTAAGGCCCCAACCCTATGTAAGGCCCCAAGAATAAAAGTGACGTTTTTTTTTTTCCTTGAAAAAATAACAAACCATTTCATTAAATAAAATTTTAAAAAACTTTTATATTTTTCAATGTGTATAATACTAAATTTAATATTTAATACAATGCATTATTTCTATTTTTAAATAAAGTTTTTAAGATTTTGTTAAATTGAGGCATAAAATTTACATTGAGGCCTCATTTTAAGTTGTTGCATTAAATATAAATTCCAAAAGATTTATTTAAAGATTTTAAATAAGATCTTATTTTATTAAAAGTTTTATATTTTATTGTATTATAACTAAGAATAACTCAAATTTTATCCTAGGCAACAATTTATAACTAGTCGGCTCAGGGGCTAAGGCCTCATTTGAATACACAATTCAGATGAGTTATATAAGATATTTTGAATAGAAATGAAATTTTTGAGTTAAGATGAGATGAAATAGTTTGTAAAAAAATATGTGTTTAGATAGTGAAATGAGATGAGATAGTTTTTAATTTTTGAGATTTGAAAAAGATGTAGATCCCACTATTTTAATTTTCAATCAAATTGTGTACTGTTTATGCACGGTTCACATGCACTATAAACTGTCAGATTTTAGTGTTTATACTGTTCATACATTCTTTACTTTTTTACACACTGTTTATTACTGTTTATTTATATGGATGCTTTAGAGTACTCTTTCAGATACGGTGCGTTTTACGTGAAACGCTCTGGTAGGGCTTCACGTTTTCGATCTCGGTTCCGCTCACGTACTCTGCATGGTGGCCGTTGAAGGCCAGCCTTCCATGGCTGGTCCTCCACGGTCATTCGCCGACCTGGTTTCATCCGTGCCCCAACCACTGCCAGAGGTGGTTGTCCCTTTCCGGCAACCAAAATACATTGACGGTGAGACTTTCTTCTCCTTTTCATCTGAGGAACTAGCTAAAACTGCAGAACCGTTCAGATTTTCCATGGTTGTGAAGTTTCTTCCACAAAGACCATCCCTTGATAGCATCCGTGCCTTCATATGCAGCCGCTGGGGTTTGTCCTCCTTGCCAGTTGTCTCTGCCATGCAACGCCCCAGAAATATTTTCATTCGCATGAATCCGATCTACACAAGGCTTTGTCAAGGGAATCGTGTGACATAGAGGGAATCCCCTACCGTGCCTTTGCATGGTCTCCTGAGTTCAATGAAGACGTTGAGCCGCCGACTGTGCCTGTTTGGGTTTTTTTGCCGGGCCTTCCGCCCAACTTCTATCACTCCTCACTCTTAAAGATGCTCACGGCATCGATCGGGAATTACATACGCCGCGATAATCCTACGAAGTGTGCTACCCGCACAGATGGAGCCCGGGTTTGTCTAGAAATTGATGCCTCTCAGCAGCCCATCTCCCATTTATGGATTGGTATTCCTGGAATGCCCAGAAGCCGCAAGCAGGAGATCCTTTACGAGACTTTGTCGGCTTATTGTTTGAAGTGTCGCTGCCAAGGCCATAACCAAAGAACCTGTCGAAATGGAGGGGAAAAAAAACAAACGGTGAAAGGAGGAAAAATCTGGAAACAGAAAGCTGAAAAATCGAGTGCCAAGGAGGAGAACGTCAATGGAGGTTTACCGATTAGAGTGGATGTGTCTCATTCGGATAATATTGAGAAGAGGGTGGAGCCTTTTGTTGGTGTTGTGACTGCTGAACAGGGTGAATCTAGTAAACCTCAACTGGATCACTCCAAACTGGTAGACGCTGAAGCTCTTCAGAGCTTGGAGGATGTGGAGCAGATGCAAAAAGATTCAGAGAAGACTGCTTTGATGGAGGTTGTTCCCGTTCTGGTCGGTGAGCCTATTCCTATGGTTGACCTCTCGCTAGACAGGAATGCCCATGTTGATGCTGCGGGTCTAGGGATTGTGTGTACTTCTACGTCTGGATTGTGTGAGAAAAATCATAAAGGAGTGCAGCCACACTCGGGTGCTGAAGTCTTGGGGTATACTTTGAACTCAATGGGTCTTGAACCCGTGGCTACTACCTTTGAACATGGCAAAACTGGGCCCATGTCCAAGGCTCAACCGGATCTGATCATTATTGAAGAGCTTGAAGAGGAAGACGCTGATGATATCGTCCATGATGGGCCTGCCATGGTCCCGAATGAAAGTGCACCTATTTGTGAGGAGATTGAACGTAAAACAACCTACTCTGATGGTCAAGTTTGTTCATATACCGATTCTGAAGGGGCCTTGGAACATTTAGCTAAAAACAACCTTGAGGTCTCGGACTCGGATATTCCTTCGGGACTTAAACGGAATGGGAAAGGCATTAAACTAAGGGGTTCTTCCAGGGTTGTAAGCAAGCCCTCCCTTCTTAATTTATGAAGGTCTCTTACTTATATTGGAATGCTTGGGGTCTTGGAACATCGAGAAAGCGTCTTAAAAATTTGGTAACAAAGTTTCATCCTAAACTTGTTGTTATTGCTGAGCCTATGGTTAGTATCTCTCATTTAGATATGTGGCGTGATAGATTGCATTTTGATGGTTGTTGCTCTAATGTTGAGGAAGGTGGCAAATTATGGTTGTTTTGGTCTCAAGATTTACACCTTGTAGTTGAGAACATGGGTGATCAATTTTTGACTGTTAGAATCACTAATCTGAATGATTTCCGTATTACTTTTGTTTATGTGAAATGTTCCTATTTGGAGCGTAGAAAACTATGGGATTCTTTTATGGGGGCTAATATTCATCATCTTCCTTGGATGGTCATGGGTGATTTTAATATTATTAGAAATGACTCGGAGCGTAGAGGGGGCAGGCCAAGGTTGGCTTTGGCTATGGAGGAGTTTAACAGTTGGGTGGGTTCTTGTGGGCTTCTTGACATGCCTTCCTGTGGGAATTCTCTTTCTTGGTGTAATGGACATTCTGGTAGATCACGGCACTGGGCTCGTCTTGATCGTTGTCTATTCAACACAGCTGCTCTCGATGCTTTTCCTGGTGCTAATATGGAATACTTGGCGCGCACTTCTTCTGATCATGCGCCGATGGCAGTCTCGTTGGAGAATCAGCTTATTCGGTATGGCTTTCCTTCCTTTAAATTTCAGCAAATGTGGGTTTCTCATGCTCAGTTTTTCGATTGTGTCTCGCACTCTTGGAATGGTGATGATGTTGGGGGATCTCGTTTGTATATGCTTGTTACTAAACTTAAACGTCTCAAAATTGCTTTGAGAACTTGGAACAATCATACCTTTGGTAAAACTGTCTCCCACATAGCGGCTCTTGAGGATCGTATAAAGGGCTTGGAGGCAAGTTTACAAACTGAGTATGCTGAAGACGTGGAGGATGATCTTGTTGCCTCCAAGTTGGAGCTATCAGTCTGGTTGAATAGGGAAGAACAACGCCTAGCCCAACAAGCCAAACAACGTTGGATTCAGAAGGGTGAAGCAAATTCTGCTTTCTTCCGTGCTGTCAGTCATCGTAATCATAAAGAGGTTAAAGCGATGCAGCTAGAGGATGGTTCTATTCTCTCCTCACCTGAACAAATTCACGACGGGGCTATCACTTATTTTTTAAATTTCTTGAAAGCAGGTAACAGTCGTGATGAGCCTAATCTGGGGGACTTATTTAAACCGATTATTTCACAAGATGACAACGATCTCCTTTCTTGTGTTCCTTTGTCTCAAGAAGTCTATGATGCTCTTTGCTCCATTCCGGAAGATAGTAGCCCGGGTCCTGACGGTTTTGGGTCGGGTTTCTATCGATCTTGTTGGCACATTCTGGGTACCGATGTTGTCGCTGCTGTGTCAGAGTTTTTTCAAGGTATGGCTCTCCCTCGGTTTTTCAATGCTACTCATCTGGTTTTAATCCCAAAAGTTGAAAATTCGACGAGTTTTGATAAGTTTAGACTGATTAGCTTGTGCAATGTCTTGTACAAAATTTGCACTAAAATCATGGTTAATCGCTTATCCCCCCTGCTTGCTAATTTTATTTCTCCTGAACAAGGAGCCTTTCTCCCGGGCCATAGCATCTTTGATAACATTAGCATGACTCAAGAGATGATTCACTCTATTAATAAACTTGTTTATGGTGGGAATGTTGTCTTGAAGATCGACATGGCGAAGGCCTTCGATAGTGTAGACTGGTCCTTTCTTTGCAGGTTCTTAAAGCTTTCGGTTTCTCAGATTTTTTCTGTAAGTTGATTCGTCAATGCATCATGAATCCTTGGTTCTCTGTGGTCATGAACAGAGTCCCCAAAGGTTTCTTCAAAGGTGGTCGGGGGTTGCGTCAAGGTGACCCCATCTCTCCCTATCTCTTCATTCTTGTGGAAGACATTTTCTCGCGGATGATTAATAATCAGATCCATATGGGCAAGATCATTCCGTTTCACCACCCGCGAGGCTCCCCTATTATCTCACATCTGCTTTATGCGGATGACATGGTCCTGTTTTGTAATGGGGGAAAGGCTTCTTTGAAAGCTATTATTGATGCGTTGAAGACTTATGAACAGTGGTCAGGACAAGCTGTGAACAAAAATAAATCCCATATTTTTTTCTCTACTCAGATTTATGCATCTAGGCGTCGGGCTCTCCTTCGTTTCACTGGTTTTATGGAAGGAAGTTTTCCTTTTAAATATCTGGGAGTTCCTATTATCACAGGAAGACTGAAGATTGCTCACTTTGATGACTTAATTGCTAAAGTTCAGTCTAAATTGGAGGGTTGGTAGGCCAGATTGTTATCCAGTGGGGCGCGTTTGACTCTCATTAAACATGTTCTTCAAAGTATTCCCGTGCACAGCCTTTCTATCTTAAGAACTTCGAAAGCCGTGATTGAGAAAATTCACAGAATCATCAGTACCTTCTTCTGGGGTGTTAAAGATGGGAAACCTAAGAAAAAATGGCGCTCTTGGGTGGATATTTGTAAGCCTGTCTCAAAAGGCAGTCTGGGCCTTCGTGACCTTCAAGACGTCCAGTCTTCTCTTCACATGAAGCTAGCCTGGAACCTTCTGCAAGGCACTTCTCTCTGGTCCAAGTTTTTTCATGCTAAATATATTGGTGATAGACATATTTCTATGGTATATCATAAGAAAGGGTCTCTTTTCTGTAAGATGATATTGAACAGTATTTCTTTAGTGCAAGCTAATTCTAAATGGAAAGTTCGGGAGGGTAATGTTCTCTTTTGGCATGACCATTGGGCTGACGATGCTCCTCTTTGTGATAATATTCTGATTTCTGATATGCCAAATCTTAAATTGGAGGATTGTAAAGCTGGGTTGGGTTGGAATATGGATTTGTTTACTCGGTTGGTTGGTCATCACAAAGCAGAGGACCTTATTTTGCAATTGGGTCGGATTAAAAACGGGAAGGATTTGTTGATTTGGCTTCCTACAGCTGACGGTCTCTTCTCTACTAAAAGTGCGTGGAATTGTATTCGTATAAGAGCACCTGTTTTTCCTTGGGCTTATTGGGTCTGGCATTCCGCTCTTCCCAATAATATTTCAATTACTATGTGGAAGGCCATTCATAATTGTCTTCCTGTGGATGACAGAATCCGTAATCTTGGTATTTCTATTGTTTCCCGCTGCGATTGCTGCTCTAATTCCAAATATGAAGATCTCAATCATTGTCTTGCTATAGGAGGTTTTGCTGAAAATATTTGGCGTATTTGTTCTGTTGTTCTTGGAATTCCTTGGATAGAAGGTAGTTCTTGGAAACAGAGGGTGGAGTGCTAGTATAGGCGGGCAAAAAATTCTAATCGCCCAGGTCAATTGCTGGGTCTTCTTCCGGCTATCATTACTTGGCGTTTATGGAGACGTCGCTGTAAAGCCAGAATGGAAGGCTTGATGGAATCGGTCCAACAAGTTTGGTGTTCTATTAAATATTGGGTCTCTTGGATCGGTTTAAAGCTTAAGGATGTCAACTTGCTCTCTCAACGTGACGAAGGTGTATTACATTGCTTTAATATGCCTTTAAATGTTACGAGGAAAGAGTTTATTATTCAAGTCAAGTGGAAGCTTCCTAAGCTAGGTTGGGTCAAATTGAATGTTGATGGCTCTTCTCTAGGCAATCCAGGCCCTTAGGGTGCAAGAGGCAACATTCGTGATGATAACGGCAATTTTCTTTGCGGGTTTGCAGCTGCCACTGGGCATAACTCTAACAACTATGCAGAACTGATGGGTTTACTTCATGGGCTTCGTCATATTGGCCTGTTGGGTGTATCATCTGTGGAAATCGAACTTGACTCCATGCTTGTGCTTAACTGGTTGAGGACTCAGAGATGTAGCCTGTGGTACATGGAAGATTATTGGGATGAGATCCGGAGTCGTCTCGCAGGGCTCAATGTTTCTCTTGTTCGCTGCTATAGAGAATGTAACTCGGTTGCGGATGGGCTTGCTAAAATGGGTGCTAAGGGCCATACCCTCTCATGGTTTTCTTTATCTGATCTACCTGCTTCCATAAGAGGCAATATTCGGCTGGACAAAGGGGGTCTTCCCTACATTCGGAAAATCCGAAGACGATGTTAATGTGCCTCGGTCGATGGTTTTATCTTCAGGTATGTCTTTTTCTTTACACTCAATTTTTTCTATTCTTACTTTTTGTCTGTGCAGGTTGTTTCTTGCAGGTTGTGGTTCTGCGTCTTTTTTTATGTATGTTTTTGTGCTTTGTGGTTGTGGTTGTGGTTTCTTTATGGTTTTTTTAGGCTTGGGTTTTGGTTTTTATTTGTAGCCCCCAGGCCAAGGGTTGTAACCACGGTATTCCTCTACCACAAGTGAGGGCTTTTTTAATAAACTTGGGACGGGGCTGCTATGTGGGTGGCTACCAGCTCTTCTAAAAAAACAAAANAAGAAACAACCTGCACAGACAAAAAGTAAGAATAGAAAAAATTGAGTGTAAAGAAAAAGACATACCTGAAGATAAAACCATCGACCGAGGCACATTAACATCGTCTTCGGATTTTCCGAATGTAGGGAAGACCCCCTTTGTCCAGCCGAATATTGCCTCTTATGGAAGCAGGTAGATCAGATAAAGAAAACCATGAGAGGGTATGGCCCTTAGCACCCATTTTAGCAAGCCCATCCGCAACCGAGTTACATTCTCTATAGCAGCGAACAAGAGAAACATTGAGCCCTGCGAGACGACTCTGGATCTCATCCCAATAATCTTCCATGTACCACAGGCTACATCTCTGAGTCCTCAACCAGTTAAGCACAAGCATGGAGTCAAGTTCGATTTCCACAGATGAAACACCCAACAGGCCAATATGACGAAGCCCATGAAGTAAACCCATCAGTTTTTACACTCAATTTTTTCTATTCTTACTTTTTGTCTGTGCAGGTTGTTTCTTCAGGTTGTGGTTCTGCGTCTTTTTTTTTTTAATGTTTTTTTTGTGCTTTGTGGTTGTGGTTGTGGTTTCTTTATGGTTTTTTTTAGGCCTGGGTTTTGGTTATTATTTGTAGCCCCCAGGCCAAGGGTTGTAATCACGGTATTCCTCCGCCACAAGTGAGGGCTTTTTAATAAACTTGGGACGGGGCTGTTATGTGGGTGGCTACCGGCTCTTCTAATAAAAAAAAAATTTATATGGATGCTTTTAAAATTTAAATATAAAATATAATGTGATTGAATATGAAAAATTAATATACGGTATAGATGAGAACATTTCATCATCTCTGCCGTATATATAAACCGGGGCTAAGTTTGGTTTACGGGTGACAAAATAATTTCTATTAGATTCTTTATGAATTTATAATATTTTTCTTTTGTTGTGTTTTTTTTTTTTTTTTGAAGGCAAAACACAAGCCTTTAGAACTTTTCATTTCAATGAACTAGAAATACACGTAGGGTATTCCTCCATAGTGATGATACAATCTGAAATGGAAAGAGCATTTTTTGCAAGAATGTGAGCTACAACATTACCATCTCTCCTAACATGAGAGACTTCCCACCTTGCAAACTTAACAAGTCCTATCTTAGCTTCAAAAAGGAACATGCTGGAACTGCACCACGCCTCTTGGTCCCTCTGTAATGCTTGTATGGCTTGGAGTGAGTCACCTTCCAGCACTACCTTTGATAAACCCTGGTCCATTGCAAACTGAACAGCTTTTAGAGCGCCATATGATTCGGCCAGAAAGGGTTATGTGATGAGAGATTTCCTTTGCCTTAGTGTTGCTACAACCATGCCTTGACAGTCCCTTACTACCACCCCTATCCCAACAAAACCCTTTGCTTTGTTCACAGCCCCATCCCAATTTACTTTAAACCAATCCTCAGGTGGAGGCCTCCACTCAGTTTTAGAAGAAACTGTCTTTCCATGCATGTGGATCTGCTGGCTTGCCCTTCCCTGTTCCTCCTGGTCCCATTGAACTCTCTTTTTCACTTCCTTGAGGATTTTGTGTGGCGGCCAGAACTCTTGGTTGAAGATGAATGCATTCCTTCTTAGCCATAACTTCCTTGCCACTACTGTGAATTCCTCGAGTCCCTCTTCAGTGAGAATCTGGAAAAGGCTTTCTAGGAGGTGCAACATGGGGGTGTGGGATAATGAGCATTTTTGTAATCTTTTTGAGCATTGGCCCCATACATCTCTGGCAGCTTCACATGACCACAAAGCATGTGCTGAATCCTCTTCCTCTCTCTGACATATAAGGCACAAGGGATTTGGGACAATTTTCTTTTTGTAAAGATTGGATTGAGTTGGGAGAGTTTCTTTACAAGCACGCCATAGGAACATTCTCTCACTAGGGGTGACTCTAAGTTTCCATATTCCTCTCCAAACTTTACTTGCACTAGTGCTTGATGATACTTGCCCCTTGGCAGCCACCTCTCTAGCCTTTTCTAGGTGATAAGCATTTCAAACTGAGAAGAGACCCCCTTTTGCTCCATGCCATACCAGCTTATCTTCTGTTCTGAGTGAGCTTATAGGTGTCTTAAGGATCACTGCTGCTTCCTCCTGGTCAAAAACCTCCCTAACTAGCTCAGATTTCAAGCACTTGTTGTGGGGGTCAATGAGTTCAGATACTCTTGCATTTGCTTCAAGAAGCTTCTGGTTGCTCGTGGGTTTGGTGGGTGTATTCTTGAGGATCCATTTATCTGTCCACACTTGGGTCTTTTCTCCTGTTCCAATTCTCCAATAGGCCTCTTTTTCAACCACATGCCTAGCAGCAATTAAGCTTCTCCATACATAGGATGGTTTGGATCCATTCTTAGCTAGAAGAAAAGAGGATTTAGGGAAATATTTTGCTTTTATCACCTTTGCTACCAGAGAGTTAGGATCCTGGAGAATTCTCCAACATTGCTTTGAGGGTAAGGCTTTGTTGAAGACTTCTAAGTCTCTAAAACCCAAACCTCCATCCCTCTTTGACTGCCCCATCTTCTTCCATGAAAGCCAGTGTATTTTGTTTCCTTTTTCTTGTTGGCCCCACCAGAAATTTGCCATTGCACTGTTGATAGCTTGTAGGAGACTTAATGGCAATTTGAACACACTCATTGTGTAGGTTGGCAGTGCTTGCACAACAGCTTTCAGGTATATTTCTTTCCCTGCCAAGGAGAGGGGTTTAGTAAACTTGCTGTTCAGTTCTGCTTTATGTTGTCTAGGATTGCCTTGAAGGTCTTAACCTTGTGTCTCCCAACAACTGAGGGTAGGCCCAAATACCTTTCATAAGGCATTGCTGTTCTAACCCCTGCAATTGATGTAATATAATCCTGAGTAGCTCTAGCTGTGTTTTTGCTGAAAATTATGGATGTTTTCTCAATGTTCAACCTTTGCCCCGAAGCCATTTCATAGCAATTCAACAGGCTTATCAACTTGGCCCATTCTTCAGCTTTTGCCTTGCAAAAAACAAGGCTATCATCGCAAAGAAGAGGTGGGAGACCTTCAGCTGACCTCTAGCTACTGGTATACCATGTATGTGCTTGTTCTCCTCAGCTTTGGTTATTAAATTACTCAAAGCCTTTGCACACATGATAAAAAGGTAGGGTGACAGAGGGTCACCCTGCCTTATCCTCGATTTGGAGAGAATTGTGGTTGAGCTTTCCATTCACTAGAAGAGAATACTTGACTGTCTCTACACACTTCATCACCATTTCCACCCATTTGCTCAGAAACCCATCTTTAGAGGATGCTCTTAGGAAACCCCACTCAACTCGATCATAAGCCTTGCTCATATCGAGTTTGAGTGCCATATACCCTCTTTTCCTGTCATTCTACATTCATAGTATGTAGGCCCAAAGGCCACTACTATATTATCAAAATTAATCTAGAAGGATGAAGCTGATTGAGAGGTGAGATAATACACGGAGGATTCTCTTTAATCTATTTGCAATCATCTTAGATATAATCTTATAATTACATTGCATAAGAGATAGGTCTGAAATCTGTTACCCTTAGAGATTCCTTCTTCTTTGGTATAAGGGAGATGAGTGTGTTGTTGATGCTCTCCAAGCTGCCTTCTGAGTTCAGAACATTGAGTACCGCTTCTGTAACTTGGTCTCCTACAATGCTCCAGTGTTTTTGGTAGAAAATGGCAGGGAAGCCATCCGGGCCTGGTGAGCTCATCCCTTCCATATGGAAGACTGCCTCTTCTACTTCCTGTCTACAGTAGTCTTTGGTTAGCTGCACATTGTGTAGGTTGGTTACTTTGGCCTCCAAAGAAAGAACACATTCAGTTTCTAAATTGGGTCTCGATGAAGTGAAAAGCTCAGTGTAATACACTTGAAAAAGGCCATTGATCCCTTCTTTTGAATCTACCATTTGGTCTTGGGTGTCAAGTATTCCTTTAATGAGATTTGTTTTCCTTCTATGTGTAGCAACTTGGTGGAAAAACTTTGTATTCCTATCTCCCTCCTTCAACCANTCCATGAAAGCCAGTGTATTTTGTTTCCTTTTTCTTGTTGGCCCCACCAGAAATTGGCCATTGCACTGTTGATAGCTTGTAGGAGACTTAATGGTAGTTTGACCACACTCATTGTGTAGGTTGGCAGAGCTTGCACAACAGCTTTCAGGTATATTTCTTTCCCTGCCAAGGAGAGGGGTTTAGTAAACTTGCTGTTCAGCTTCTGTTTTATGTTGTCTAGGATTGCCTTGAAGGTCTTAACCTTGTGTCTCCCAACCACTGAAGGTAGGCCCAGATACCTTTCATAAGGCATTGCTGTTCTAACCCCTACAATTGATGTGATATAATCCTGAGTAGCTCTTGCCGTGTTCTTGCTGAAAATTATGGATGCTTTCTCAATATTCAACCTTTGCCCTGAAGCCATTTCATAGCATTTCAACAGTCCTATCAACTTGGCCCATTCTTCAGCTCTTGCCTTGCAAAAAACAAGGCTATCATCTGCAAAGAAGAGGTGGGAGACCTTCAGCTGACCTCTAGCTACTGGTATACCATGTATGTGCTTGTTCTCCTCAGCTTTGGTTATTAAATTACTCAAAGCCTTTGCACACATGATAAAAAGGTAGGGTGACAGAGGGTCACCCTGCCTTATGCCTCGATTTGGAGAGAATTGTGGTTGAGCTATTCCATTCACTAGAAGAGAATACTTGACTGTCTCTACACACTTCATCACCATTTCCACCCATTTGCTACAGAAACCCATCTTATAGAGGATAGCTCTTAGGAAACCCCACTCAACTCGATCATAAGCCTTGCTCATATCGAGTTTGAGTGCCATATAACCCTCTTTTCCTGTCATTCTACACTTCATAGTATGTAGTGCCACAAAGGCCACTACTATATTATCATAAATTAATCTAGAAGGTATGAATGCTGATTGAGATGGTGAGATAATACACGGTAGGATTCTCTTTAATCTATTTGCAATCATCTTAGATATAATCTTATAAATTACATTGCATAAAGAGATAGGTCTGAAATCTGTTACCCTTAGAGATTCCTTCTTCTTTGGTATAAGGGAGATGAGTGTGTTGTTGATGCTCTCCAAGCTGCCTTCTGAGTTCAGAACATTGAGTACCGCTTCTGTAACTTGGTCTCCTACAATGCTCCAGTGTTTTTGGTAGAAAATGGCAGGGAAGCCATCCGGGCCTGGTGAGCTCATCCCTTCCATATGGAAGACTGCCTCTTCTACTTCCTGTCTACAGTAGTCTTTGGTTAGCTGCACATTGTGTAGGTTGGTTACTTTGGCCTCCAAAGAAAGAACACATTCAGTTTCTAAATTGGGTCTCGATGAAGTGAAAAGCTCAGTGTAATACACTTGAAAAAGGCCATTGATCCCTTCTTTTGAATCTACCATTTGGTCTTGGGTGTCAAGTATTCCTTTAATGAGATTTGTTTTCCTTCTATGTGTAGCAACTTGGTGGAAAAACTTTGTATTCCTATCTCCCTCCTTCAACCACTTCTTCTTTGCCCTTTGCTTCCACTTGAGGTTTTCCACTTCAAGTGCTGTATCTATCTCTCTCTGTAGGTGTCTTATTTGTTCAGTTAGGTGCCCTGAGTTCCTGCTTTGGAGCTGAGCTAGTGCATTCATGTTATCTTTTACCACTCTTCTTGTGTTTCCAAACCTTTTTCCACTCCACTGGGTCAATTTTTCTTTACAGTGCTGAAGTCCTACTAGCATGCACTCCATCTTTCCTCTAACAGTCTTGGGAGCTTTCCATGAATTTTCCTCTTGCCGGTAGCACTCATCATCAAGGAGCCACTTAGCTTCAAACCTGAATGCCTTTATTGCCGAGGGGCCTGGTCTTGGTAGTTGGTCATAGGTGATCCACAGAGGGCTATGGTCAGAACTAAGAGTTGGAAGTGTGTGAACCCTTGCATCATTGTTTTGGTCTGACCATTGGCCATTACAAAAGGCTCTGTCCAACCTTTCTTTAATGAAGGCTGGCCCTTTTCTCCCATTGTTCCACGTGAACTTGCTTCCCACATACCCCATATCAAAAAGGCCACACTTATTCACTGCTTCTTGGAACCCGTCCATATGTTTTTGTGATCTTGCAGGACCCCCCTTCTTCTCACTAGAAAGGAGCATCTCATTAAAATCTCCAACACATAACCATCCTATATTGGCACTAGGTTTCAAACTTTCCAAAAGCTCCCAGCTACCCCTTCTAGCTTCTGTGACAGGGTTTCCATAAAAACCAGTTAGAATCCATTTTTTTGGTACATACCCGCTTGAGACTTAGGATATGTGTGAGTTGGTGTATGAGATCACCTCTGCCTCCGTGTCTTGCTTCCATAGAAATGCAACACCACCTCTTGCCCCTACTGCATCAACAATAAAACTGTTTTCATACTGCAACACTCTCTTGACAGTTTCCACTCTAGATCTTCTGCTCTTTGTTTCCATTAAGAAAACAAAGGTGGGAGACTTCGACTGCACTAAAAAATGCAAATTATTCACTGTCCGAGGGTTCCCAAGCCCTCGGCAGTTCCAGCTCAAACAACTCATCACAACTGGTGGGGCTGGGATCCAGCCACCACCATCTCATCATCATTTTGTTGTTCTAGTTCCACCCTTTCTTGTTTTATTTTTTTCCTGTGTAACTTGACAGAGGATGAGTCCTCTTGGTTCTGCCTTTTCCTTGAGTCTTGAATGATATTTTCTTTGTTACTAGTTGCCTCAGTTGTAAGGGTGCCCAAATTTCTATCATGAGCCTTTCTCTTCCATGTAGCCTTTTTCTTAATTTCCTGCAACACTTGCACCTGATCAGATACGAAAAAGGCTAAGGATGCCACTTGGTCCTTAAGCCCATCAGTATGGCCTTTTCGCACTAGGCCTACCTGTGTCTTTTTTTGTTGACAGTTTTGCAAACCACTCTTTGGGAGTTCTGGTTTGTTGTTTTTTCTCGTCAAACTCGATTCAGTTTGGTTTATATACTCAGAAGTGACATTATTCATTGGTAGCCTCACTGTTTCCTCAACAGGAAAGAAAGTACCTTTTACAAGTGATGGGTTGACAAAGGGCTTCTTGTTTTCTCCTCGAGCTACTGAACTGTCTGCATCAGTGTGTTTTGGTGTCTTCATGGTCGGTGAGATGTCAGGTTCCTTGGTAACAGAGTCATCCCTGACCTCCTTGTCTGTTTTCCATTGCTGTTCACCGTGGTCATGCTTGCTACTGTTTGTTCCATACTTTTTCTTCTCACCATCCACAGACCTGGTTGCTGGAGCTCGTAACCATGGTCCATATTGCATCTTATCATTTCCTGTTTTGTTGACAGAACAGCCTTTGGCATTGTGCTTTATGCAACCACACCTAAAACACAGGTTGGGCAGTCTTTCCTACTTCAAAACAATCCATGACTTCTTCCCATCAACCGTAAGGAACAGACCTCGTTGTATTGGCTTTGTAATATCAAGTTCCACCTTCATACGTATGAATTCTCCCCAGCATATCCCTCTGGTATCTGCTTGTACTTCCAAGCATTTTCCAATGCTATTACCTATCTGTTGGCCAACATCAGTATTCATGCTTGCAAAAGGTGTGTTGTGTGCCTGCACCCAGAAGATCTCCATGGAGAAAGGAATCTCTTTGACTGACTTCTTGCCATCGAATGAATGTAAACAGACCAACCATCTGTCAAAACACCATGGTCTTCCTTGTAGCACCTGTTCCAGATCCTGTTCTAGGTGAAATTCTACCAGATATTGGTTGCTCCCTACTTCAGAAAACTGCATCTAGCTAGTGCATTTCCAAACTTTCGCCATAGTGCTTTTGAAAGCCTCCTTGTTGACAGTCCTCACAGCAATGACCATTGCCAGTAAACAATGTTGTCCTTGTTGCACCATCCTTTCCTTTGAGCTGTGTGAGATGACAACCACCCCTTGCTCCTTTTCAGTGAGGCTGAGTGTAACAGCCCGCTAAAATTATCAGTTTTGGATTATTTCCCGACAGCAATCACATCTCTCTCGTCTTTACCCTCATCTGGAATCACGCGTATAGATTATCTTTTCCGTAAATCACGTAATTTGTTCTTCACCGACAGCTGTAAAATCATGAGTCTTCCAAGACCACGCCTAGCCTTTCTCAAGCCCAAACTACCACTTTATGTGGTGGACAGCCACCGTACGCCGCCACGTACGTTCCTCCGACGCATGTTCGTGACGAACAACGAGCGACGCACGGGTTATCCCGTCGATGGTATAACCTTCTATCTCTAGTTATTTTACGTTTAAAATAGTTTGAAACCTCAAGTTGGCTCGTGGTGTTGCAAGTGCTATAAATATGGCAATTGAGTTCAGAAGTGAAAATCTTAAGGACTCGAGTGTTCCTCTTCCAGCTGTTGTGCAGTTCCTCGTGTCTCGCACTCTATTCTCATAGAACGCGACGATCGAGGTAAGTTAGCCTCTAACTTACTATCAGTTTATTGTGTATGTGTGATGGGTAAGGGAACTACAATTTATGTATGTATGTTATCTATATCCATGCATCATGTCATTACATGTTTATCTGTTACGCATGATTTATTCTTCTCATGAATAATTATCTATTAAATAATCTTTTCTGCATCAATGTGTATGTTATAAGTATGCCATGTTAAGTATGCCATATGATACATGTATGCCATGAAATGTTTATGATTAAATCATATTATGCCATTTACAAGTATACGCCATGTTAGAAAAGTATATGATATTAAATAATATCACATGCATTAAGAAAGATAAGACATGTTATGTTATAATAATGCGTGGGGCCACAACAACTGTGGAGTACGTATTATATTTATGTTATTTATAATGCGTGGGGCCACAACAACTGTGGAGTACGTATTATATTTTATGTTATTATAATGCGTGGGGCCACAACAACTGTGGAGTACGTATTATATTTTATGTTACTTATAATGCGTGGGGCCACAACAACTGTGGAGTACGTATTATATTTATGTTACTTATAATGCGTGGGGCCACAACAACTGTGGAGTACGTATTATATTTATGTTATGTTATTTATAATGCGTGGGGCCACAACAACTGTGGAGTACGTTTATATTTATGTTATGTTATTTATAATGCGTGGGGCCACAACAACTGTGGAGTACGTATTATATTTATGTTATGTTACTTATAATGCGTGGGGCCACAACAACTGTGGAGTACGTATTATATTTATGTTATGTTATTTATAATGCGTGGGGCCACAACAACTGTGGAGTACGTATTATATCTTATGTTATGTTACTTATAATGCGTGGGGCCACAACAACTGTGGAGTACGTATTATATTTATGTTACTTATAATGCGTGGGGCCACAACAACTGTGGAGTACGTATTATATTTATGTTATGTTACTTATAATGCGTGGGGCCACAACAACTGTGGAGTACGTATTATATTTATGTTATGTTATTTATAATGCGTGGGGCCACAACAACTGTGGAGTACGTATTATATCTTATGTTATGTTACTTATAATGCGTGGGGCCACAACAACTGTGGAGTACGTATTATATTTATGTTATGTTATTTATAATGCGTGGGGCCACAACAACTGTGGAGTACGTATTATATCTTATGTTATGTTACTTATAATGCGTGGGGCCACAACAACTGTGGAGTACGTATTATATTTATGTTACTTATAATGCGTGGGGCCACAACAACTGTGGAGTACGTATTATATTTATGTTATGTTACTTATAATGCGTGGGGCCACAACAACTGTGGAGTACGTATTATATTTATGTTATGTTATTTATAATGCGTGGGGCCACAACAACTGTGGAGTACGTATTATATTTATGTTATGTTACTTATAATGCGTGGGGCCACAACAACTGTGGAGTACGTATTATATTTATGTTACTTATAATGCGTGGGGCCACAACAACTGTGGAGTACGTATTATATTTTATGTTACATGAAGTATGGGGCCACAACAACTGTGGAGCATACACTACATGAGACACAGCAATTGTGACATGTAGAATACGTGGGGCCACAACAACTGTGGAGTACGTATTATATTTTATGTTATGTGAATTCATGGGGCCACAACAACTGTGGAGCATACACTACATGAGACACAGCAATTGTGACATGTAGAATACGTGGGGCCACAACAACTGTGGAGTACGTATTATGTTTTATGTTACTTGAATACGTGGGGCCACAACAACTGTGGAGTACGTATTAATGCACATTATTTATCAAGACAATTAAATAAGATTCCAAGTTTATGTTAAGTCAAGTTTCAGATCAAGTTCATGTTATATTATACTCACGTACATGTTATGTTCATGTTTATGTTATGTTCCAAGTTCATGTTCACATCATGTTATGTTCACTTTTATGATATGTTCAAGATCACGTTCATGTTATGTTATGTTCATGTCCATGTTATGTTTCACGTTCATGTTATGTTGTTTGTTCATGTTATGTTTTAAGCTTAAGTTTATGCCATGTTAAGTCAAGTTTCAGTTCATGTTTAAATTCTGGTTAAGTCATGCTATATGTCAAGTTATACTATGTTTATATATGACTATAATTATGCATTTATGCTTTTACTGCCATGCATGCATTTTTAACCTGTGTGTGAGTTTTATGTTAACTTACTGAGATTTGTAATCAAATCTCACTGTGGTAGTCCCAACTACCATTCCCCCGAATGGTAGATCTTGTTACAGGACCCAAAGGAGAATTGGAATCTGACCAACTGAATACGGTCGACTAGGCCACGGTGCGATGTTGATGATGGTATAGTATTTAACTTAGGTTAATACTTGTACTTTTGGAGTTGTATCTCAAGTATTCTTTTGATCACAACCATTTTAGACTAGTGTGGTGATCACGGCTTTTTAGTATGCCTTTATGTATGAATTATGTTTCAAGTATTTGGGATATATTTAGTTTGGTGCATAGTATTGCTAAAGAAAAAGATTATCCGCTGCGAATATTGCATAATGCTAGATGCATGTTAGAAACATTGCATCTTATATGTCATGAACGGGGGCAGGTAACCTTGTGTTGCATGTCCCGACGCTTCAAATGTCCGTTCAATCCCAAGCGGAATTTGGGGGCGTCACATTGGGTGTATCATCTGTGGAAATCGAACTTGACTCCATGCTTGTGCTTAACTGGTTGAGGACTCAGAGATGTAGCCTGTGGTACATGGAAGATTATTGGGATGAGATCCAGAGTCGTCTCGCAGGGCTCAATGTTTCTCTTGTTCACTGCTATAGAGAATGTAACTCGGTTGCGGATGGGCTTGCTAAAATGGGTGCTAAGGGCCATACCCTCTCATGGTTTTCTTTATCTGATCTACTTGCTTCCATAAGAGGCAATATTCGGCTGGACAAAGGGGGTCTTCCCTACATTCGGAAAATCCGAAGACGATGTTAATGTGCCTCGGTCGATGGTTTTATCTTCAGGTATGTCTTTTTCTTTACACTCAATTTTTTCTATTCTTACTTTTTGTCTGTGCAGGTTGTTTCTTCAGGTTGTGGTTCTGCGTCTTTTTTTTTTTAATGTTTTTTTTGTGCTTTGTGGTTGTGGTTGTGGTTTCTTTATGGTTTTTTTTAGGCCTGGGTTTTGGTTATTATTTGTAGCCCCCAGGCCAAGGGTTGTAACCACGGTATTCCTCCGCCACAAGTGAGGGCTTTTTAATAAACTTGGGACGGGGCTGTTATGTGGGTGGCTACCGGCTCTTCTAATAAAAAAAAAATTTATATGGATGCTTTTAAAATTTAAATATAAAATATAATGTGATTGAATATGAAAAATTAATATACGGTATAGATGAGAACATTTCATCATCTCTGCCGTATATATAAACCGGGGCTAAGTTTGGTTTACGGGTGACAAAATAATTTCTATTAGATTCTTTATGAATTTATAATATTTTTCTTTTGTTGTGTTGTATAGGTCTTGTACGGTCTGAAAAAAGTAGGAGTCTTCTGAGAATTTTATATTAATTCATGATTCGGTCGAAAAGACGGCTGTCAGATCTCGGACTGCTGGGATATTTTCGTTAACTAATCTCATCTTTTCTTTCAAAAATATATATATATATATATATGAAGGCTGGCTTACAACATTTGATGCCCTGCTCACAACCTACTACGTACGAATATTGTCCCCCCCTTTGATATATGTAAACAATGAGCTTATTTACTATTGATCATGAGACGTTACTGCAAGGAAAAAAAGGATTTTTCTAATTAATTTATTGTAACGACTATTCACAACCAATTACTATCGATCAAGAGACGATCAACGTTAAGCTTTCTTATCTATATATTATCAATCGTACTCGATCGGGGTTTAACAAGAAACGGATGCACTCCCTCCAACATGGGAAATTTCGCTATCTATGAAGCAAATTATAGGTCGTTGTTCGGTGAAACTCTGTCGTCCATCCTCTCGAATCGTGCACGAGAGGCTAATTCCTTAAAAGCCACCACGATTTTCTCAGTGCATGGCACTATGTCGATTAGAACTAATCCGACTGCAGCAGTTGGTATAATCTCTCGGAGATTGGCATTTTCCCAAAGGGAATTGTTGAGCATCGACTCGAGATTCTTGGCTGCAATTTTTGATTTTGCAATATGGCCATCAACTGTTGTTGACCGCCTCATTTTTTTAATCGCTGATGCTAATTCTTTCAGTGCTTTGCCAGATTCTGAACAAATCTGTATGCATGGCTCTTGAATTTCTCTTCGGAACTCGGTGGCTGTCTTTAAGGATGGCAAAAGATAGGTCACTGAAGGAATTTAGACTCGAAATAGAATAGAAGAGGAAAAAAGGTCTGATATAAATGCAAGAGTCTCGGTCATTTGTAGAAATCTTTTATTTACGTAATAACTTTGGCTGTCAAAGATAGAACTATCTGTTTAGGAAATGGTTATTTCTGACTTACTGCTTGGATCTCAAAGCACTTGAGGTAGCTGTTGAGGTCTTCAAGTTTGTAGGCACACTGCCGAGTCAAGGTTCCAACTTTAAGGTAACGATTCCAAGGATGACGGAACCCAAAACGAAAGTGCCAAAGTTCACATCTCGCTAAATTGGCCTGAAAATACAAAAATAACAATGATACAAACTCAGAAAGATTGAATCATTTGGTGGAAATTAATTCAAGTAACACCTCCTTTCTTTTTCGTTTTTCTTTGCTGGAGAAATATTTAAGAACATTAGGTTGACAACGTTATACCCACACGTACCATAGTTTCTTCCTTGTCTTTAGAAGTCAGAACGCTTTTATACCCGTGAAGAAATGATTTGTCATCCGTGGAATGCCCTTCCTCTGACAATCTGAAGTATTCCCTACCAAATCCTGTAACTTTGAATAGGTCAAGAATTGATGCTAACAATAAAACAAGGCACCAGGCCTATTCATAGCGCGAAGAAAACAAAAAATTAGAAGTATTATATATATGACATGCATGTAAAGTTTTGGTTGTGGTTTGGAAGAATACCTTCTAAGAAATTCCCAAGCTTTTCCAAATTGTTAGCTATTTGGTTCTGCAGAGTCTCTCCAGTCCAAACAGGGCATACACATATGCATACAATGATAGCAATAAAGCTACCAATGATGATTGTGTATAGCCTCTCGTAGGCCATCTCTAGAACCTCATCATCTTGGGAACTCGATACAGATACCAAGCAGAAAGTCAATATGAATATCATCAGTCCATAGTCGTATCTTGCCTTCAGTGCAGGAAAGAATCGCATAAATGTTACCGTTGCAGCTGCATGCACATCACATGTCTCAACCATGAAATTAACCAGGTTGGATGATTGTGAAGGAAATATTAATAATAATTTTAACACAACAATGGACTATGTATTTACATATTATGAAGACTAAGATTCCAAGTACTATGGGTTGTCCCGTCCCATCGAAGAGAGTTGCCACCTGATCAACTCCGACAGTAAGCGCACCAGCGGACAACGTTGCCAGCATCCTGTTTAGGCATTTTCCCAATGTTGCTCCTATAAATAATGGGAAAGAAGAGTTCAGCATCAGAATTTCATGCCTCCAATTCAGAATTTTTTGTGCAATTAGTTTCTCTTAGTTTTTAAATTCATATAAATGCAACAAGAATTCTGGTAGATATATAACTCTCATGCTTACCAACTGAAAACTCGAAGACTAGAACGACGGTTAAAACCGCCCATATTCCATTTTCACCAAAACGGTCGAAGAGCTGCCGGACATAATAGAACAAGGAAACCAACGTGATAGCCACTCCTACTTTGAGCGAATGGACTATTCTTCGAGGATCATCTTGTCCAAGTTTCTTCATCTTATTTGCAAACTCGACTGCCATTGCCCATAACTTTACAGGCAAGGCCTTGAGCCATTCCCATGCACGAGTGAAAGGTCCAACATTTTCAAAATTTGGAGAAGCAATATCCATTGCTCTGTGTTGAAAGGAAAGATTACAGAAGTGGAGAGATAATACAATACAAGAAGATCCCTACAAGAGTAACAAAAGCTATATATCTGATGTGGCAAGTGTTTTATTGAAAGCCAAACCCAGAACTCTCTAGTATATATGTAGAAACCTTGTTCGGAACAATACTGCATATGACGAAGATAGAGAGAGAGAGAGATAGAGACAGACAGACAGACAGACGTTGGGAGGTGAACCTAGAGCTGGCAGGTGGTTCTGACTGTGCTTTGGGAGGGAGGGACCTCTCCAATTTATAAGTGAGAAACACTGTTTGTGATTATACAACAGGTCACAAATTTCATGTACATGACAGCCCAGAAAAAAAACAAAGGAGGGGGGAGGTCATGAATCAGGTGGCTCTTGATTCTGACTGAGCCATTTTGTTTGAAATAGGTCCAACCAATGACATGATCAAACATACCAACTATTAGTTTCTTTGGATTTCCAAATGTGAAGGTTATTTGTGTATTCCAGGAATATGCTATCAAATACAAATCTGTGAACTGTGTGTTTTAGAAAGAGTAAGTCCTGGTTTGGATGGTAAAGTCCTCATATTTCATCTCATTTTATTTCAATTTCAAATTTTTAACATTTTTATCTAATTATTACCTAATCATTACAACTTTTTCAAATTTTTAAACAAAATACAAAAAATAATTTAACTTTTTCAAATTTTAAAACAAAGATTATATTAAAAAATTATATTTTAATAATATTTTAATTTTATAATATTACTTTTTCTCGCTTCATTTTCAAAATTTTATAAAATATATTAACTCAAATATTTTATTTTTATATATTTATAAACTATTTTATTATTATTCAAAAATCACGAGCTTATCGCATCTCACAATCAAAACGAGGCCTAAGTCTTGCCCAGCATCATCAGCTGGTATATTTGTTTCTAAAAGTCAGACGTTTAAATGGTGTTTGGGTGTGAAACCTGCAACAAAAACATACAGCCAATCCATGAACTCCATGCATGCGTCAACCTAGCCTAGTCCACAACGTTCTTTGAAGAGAAAAAAAAAATGGTTGATTAAACCCGAGAATCCCGACGCTAGGGTTTAGATCATGAAATGGCCGACACAAAACTTATATTCATTACAAGAGAAGTGAGATTTTATATCTAAAATTTAGTGGTCAAAAAGATTATTTTTTACGATTTTGGTCGGAAATAGTTCTTTTGGTCATTAAATTTTAGTCACAAAAGTTTACTTTTCTTGTAGTAACTGTACCAGACTTAAAAAGAAAAAAAACAAAACAAAACAAAAAGGAAGTACTCCTCGTTTCTCGTTTCTCGTTAAGTAGTAGAAACGTCTATCCAATGTAAAACCTTCCAAATAATCCTGGGACTTATTGATCCCAACAGTCTGTCACATCTGTCTCGTCTCTTTCTCCCGTGGTACTTTATGACTCTGTTCTATGCTTCAACATTTGATGCTTGCAATTGACTTTTGCAACTTCACTCGTCACAATTTCTGTCTTGTTTTAGGGGTCGAATGTTGAACTTTGCGACCACCATCTCGTCCATTAGAATCTCATTATTGTCATTCCTTTTTTTATCTGTTCTTTATTTTTTTGTAGTTTTTTTTTTTTTTTTTGGGATAATTTTCGCCAGTACTTACATATTAATTAATTAACCTTCTAGTACTGTAAGAATATCAACCATATAATATGCATGCAGATTTGTTAAATTGCCCTAGCTAGCTAATGTTACATTTCAATATCATGATGTTGTATTAATTAGCAAGCAATTATAGCCTTACAACTCTATTATATTTTATTTACGATTTATTAATTAAAAAATATTATTTTATTAGAAAGTTGTAGAAAAATTGTAAAAGTCTGAGGCCAAAGTACCGGCTTCCTAAATATTATAATATTTTGCTCTATTTGTTGGTCAAGTACTTCAAATGATAAGCACATATGGACGTACGGTCCTACTGAGCCTGCATTCTCGCATGATGGGCTGGTAAATGTGTACGAAGATTACAAAGGTGGCGCGAGTTTTCTTCCTTTTCAGGGAGACGTAAGTAGAATTATTGGGCACAGAGCAGGCAGGTCAATTGACCATTTTTGACTTTGCGCTTCTGATTTATTGGACGAAGAAATGAAAACGAGGTGCAATTTGGATATTTTGTTAAGTGTTTGAAATCATCACGAGGGTACGTACTTGGGAAGGCATGAAATATTTAAGATGAAGTTAAGAATTCGATCGATGTACATGATGAATTTCTCTTTTCATTGATTACGAGCTTACGCGATTATTAGAGTCTCCGCAATCATTTTTAATCTTGAAAATTCAAGATGTACGTAAGATGGTTGCTCTAACTGAAAACTCGAAATTAAAAGACCTCATTTTTTATTTTTTGATAGCAAAACCTCGAACTTTTGTTAATAAAAAAAATTTACAGACATTTATCAAACCAAACAGTCTGAGAAATAAAGTCTAGACAACAATCATTCCACATTGAGATACTCTCAATATTCCAAACGTATCGGGCAAGAATATGAGCAATTCGATTACCTTTTCGATAAACATATTGAAAATTACATTCAACAAACATTCCACTCTTTTTCTTTTTTAAATAAAAGTCAGGATCTCTTGTATACGAGGGATCCCTACTCCAAATATTATTAAAAAACCTCACTTATGGCGGAGGAATACCTTAGATATAAAAAATCCCAAAAAAACATCATTTCTCTCTAATAACAACCATCTCCAACCGATCCATACGAATCAAGCCTCTAAGCCTTACATACTCAAAATTCAAACCAACAAAATCTGTATTAACCCCAAAAGTCCCCTTCTTTGCTAAAAAATCCGCAATCATATTATCTTCTCGAAATACATGCCTAAAACGAGCATTAATCTGTATGGAAATCTCCTTAATCTCCTCCCAAAAGTCCCAAAGAAACCAAAGTCTACAGATTCCAGAAGCAAGTCAATTCATTATAACCGAAGAATCTGATTCTACCAAAACATTTTGAATTCTTAAATTTTTGCAAAGCCTTAACCCATCTAAAAGCGCACGACATTCCACAACCATGTTTGTACCAATCCCATAATGATGCGCAAAACCAGCAATACATTTACCATTGGAATCTCTTATTATACCCCCACCCCCTGACTCTCCCGGATTTAAACGAGCCCCACCATCGACATTCAATTTAACCATACCCCTCCTCGGCAACTCCCACTTGACATAGGTCACCTATTTTTTTTTAATAGGAACAACCGGAATATTCAACCCCTCCATAACTAAAAGCTCATTTTTCTTCAAAACCTGAAAATTCTTCAAATTATAGGATACATCTTTAATAATAATTTTCACTTGCCGAATAGTATCTGTAACCTGAAATGGAACCCCTTCCACCCTTGCCGAACACCTTGTTTTCCACAAACACCAAGAAATTACAATGGGCAAAACTCCACGGATACATCCTGCTTGAGTTTGTTTATTAGCTCTCTGCCACCAAAATACATCATCCCTTTCCAGTTTCTAATCTACGGCAACCAAATTTGGCAAATATTAGCAAAATATTTCCAAACCATTTGAGCATCCAGACCCTCACATAAAACATGTTGCAAAGATTCAATATTAGGAGTTATACAACAATGGCATTTAGATGCTAAAGGAGTGGACAATTTCTGAATTACATCATTGTTGGTACTACTCCTCTCTGCGCCCTCCAACATAGGAAGGACATTTTTTTTGGAATATTATCTAGCCATAGCCATTTCTTCCAATCACACGGTACACCACGTTTTCTACATACTTCCCATGCTGATTTTGTAGTGAAATTTCCATCCAATGAAGGCTCCCATACGATAACATCTGGCCTTTGCTTTGTCCGCACACCAGCTTCACAAATTTGCTATAGAACGTCCGACGGAACCAACTCATGTAAAACATCAATATTTGGCCCCCTCTCATCAACCACATATGCAACTAATAAGTCATGTCTACCAATCACCGGACATACATCCTGCAATGGTTCACTCCCTAACCACCTATCCATCCAAAAATTAATACTCCCATTCCCAATCAACCACTTAGAATTTTGAATCATTTTCGGCATGACCTCCATTATACCCTTCCAAAACCGTGATCCTCTATTCATTTGCATAGCCTTATAAACATGTTCCCGACGAAGATACTCTTTTCGGAAAAACTCTGCCCACATCGAATCCCCCGTAATCAATTTCCATCCAAACTTCATAAACAAAGATTCCTACACTTCCACCAAATCTCGAATACCAAGACCCCCCTTCTCCACTGGCTTGCAAATCATATTCCAGGACACGCATTTACGTTTTCTATTCTCCAATGAAGATCCCTATAGAAAGTCCGAAAATATTCTTTTAATCATTACAAAGATAGCCTTGGGCATTTTCAGAACCGATAAAATGTGAATTGGCATGCTATTTAACACATGGCGCAAAAGTAAAATCTTTCCACCAAATGATAAAATCTTACTCTTCTATCCCGCTAATTTTTTCTGAATCTTTGCCAAGACACCATCAAATAGATTTATTCTCAGCCTTCCCACATATACTGGAACTCCCAGATAAAGACACGGCCAATTCCCCTCTTCAAACCCGGAAATCCTTTTGATATCAATCCTTCTATCCCACGACATATTATAAGGGAGAAAAATAGTAGACTTACTTGGGCTAATTAATTGACCAGAAATCATCTCATATCGGTGCAATGTTGACATGAGTCTTCTTATAGATGCTTTTCCACCATTAGTAAAAATCAAAATATCATCCGCATAAAGTAAATGAGAAATGAGAGTACCACCCCTCGGATGATAAGGCTTAATAATCTCCAATCTGAATTTCTGATGCATCATGCGCGAAAGAAGTTCTTGCGAAAAGATAAATAAATAACGTGATAAAGGATCACCTTGCCGTAATCCTCTCGAAGCGTGAAAAAAACCCTTAAAACACCCATTCAGCATAACCGAATAAAAAAGAGAAGAAATAACACTGAACACTATATTTCTCCAATTTTCGGAAAATCCCAGCCGACGTAACACTTCAAGGAGGTATTTCCAATTAAGCGATCATAAGCCTTTTCCATATCAATCTTTAGCATCACATTGCCTCCTCTCACCTTCCTATTTATCCCTTGTACCAATTCCTGTGCCAAGGCCATATTATCAAAAATACTCCGACCTGGAATGAACGCTGCCTATTCCTTAGAAATACTTTTTTCAAGGATAGGAGCCAAGCGATTAACCATAATTTTCATCATAATTTTGTAAACCACCGAGCAAAGACTAATAGGCCGAAATTGACCAAACCCCACAGGTTCTTCCACCTTAGGAATCAGCACCAAAAAACTTAGTAAAAGGTTGTCCTTCAAAAAGTTCTTTTGCCATATCTACAAAATCATCTTTCACAATATCCCAAGCCAACGTAAAAAAAGAGGCAGAAAACCCATCCGACCCTGGACTACTATCCAATGGAATAGACCAAAGAGCCCTTTGAACTTCTTTTACCGATGGCACCCTGCACAAAGCAATATTCTCTTCTTCAGTAACAACGGGACTTAATAAACCCAAATCCGGCTCATTTGTACTCACGTAAGACCCAGAAAAAATCCCCTGAAAAAACTGTACAGCCTCTGCCGAATCCAACCTCCTTACATAATCCAGAACCATGTTATCCACGATTTTTTTTTCACCCTCATCGCAACATAGAAGAACTTTGAGTTAGAATCTCCAAAACCAACCATTTTATATGTGACTTCTGGCAAGCAAATGTCTCCTCCCGATGTACCCAATGCAAATGTGTTTGTTTCACATGTAACAACTCATCTTCCACCTGAGTAGAAAAATTTCTTGCTAACTCTTCCTCAAGGCACACTATACGGTCTTCAAGTCTATGTATTTCCACCTCTACCCGACCAAACACTTCTCTATTCCATTTCACCAATTCACATTTTAGCCTTTTCAATTTTTTACTGATCCGAACCATAGCACAACCTTCCACATCTTCCTCCCAACACTGTCTCACCAACGAAAAAAACCCATCATGGGATCCCCACATTCGCAGGAATCGAAACGGCTTCACAATATTAATTTGATTTTTCTTAAACAACTGAAACAACATAGGAGCATGATCTGAGGACGTCTATGGTAGATAGCTATAACTCGACCCCTCAAAACAATTAAGGAAATGCAAATTAACCAAAATCCGATCCAAACGAGCCCAAATACGCCTCCCACCAATCCGGCCATTGCACCAAGATAATTGGTTCCCTCTACATGGAGAATCAATCAAAGCACAATCATTTATCCACCTGTTAAAATTATCTTTTGCCCGAGGAGCCTTAAAAACACCCCCAATCTTTTCACTATCTACTCGGATAATATTAAAATCTCCCTCCATGAGCCAAGGAAGCCCCTGAGAGTCTTGTAACTTGAGATAATCCCATAATTCCACTCCTTTTTCCCGGAAACAGCTAGCATACACAAACGAACAAGAAATCAACTCAAACTCCAACTCATCTTCCCAAAACAACCAAATCTTCCCCCCCCCCCCACTTCACAATTATTCACAAAGGACGGGAAGCCCATCCATCTTGCCCAACGTCTACATTTATTATCACCTAAAAAAGGTTCTCAAATAGCCACCAACAACGGTCGAATTTTATTCAAAATATGCCGAAGCCTATGTTTCGACGAAATAATACCCCTAATATTCCAAATTAAAATAGACATAAAAAAAATCAAATAAATTTTTTGGAACGTGTACATTGCTCCAGAGCAACAATCGATTTCTTTTTCCTCAACCCCTTCACCGTTTTTAATGGAATATGCATATCAGGATCTGAATCAAAAACTTTTTCAGCCAGTTCATTTATCTCCCCGTCTAGCTCCCCTTCCGAACCCGGTCGACAAGAATCCCCTGTCTCCAAGACGTCAAACTGAGGAAAAAGTTCCTCTCTAGCCAAGCCACCGAGTTCAAATTCTAGAGTTTCATCTATCATCCGCAAAAGGCTTCTCGGACCAGCATCATTTGTGTTCGGCATTGATTCTGAATTTGACCCTGAAGATTCTTCATCTACCATATCACTCCATTTCGCTGGACTATTATCTGATGAATGTATCGGCAAAACAATCTCCAAAACTCCATCCTTTCCCAATATATTTTTAGATATTTGTTTCTCCGTGGAAGACCCTCCCTGAAACTCTAAGACTGCCCCAAGAACCACCTGTTGTGTCCCATTCAAATCTGATTCTACCTGCTTCGTCCCACTTGAAACTTGCCCCATCTGTTGTATCCCAGTCAAAACCTCCTGATGCTCTGCATCTAACACCGGGTCCACATGCTGCGTCTCCCGTACCTCCTCTTGATAATGTGTATAACTCACACCCAAATTAGAAATGAATAAAATTGGCTCTTTCGACCCAATCATAGCATCTTGGCGAGCTCTAATATTTTCCAAAATATGCTATCGTCGAGGCTTTGAATTCTCTCCTTTCTCAAACTGCAAAGTTTTCTCTTCTTTTTTCCTATCTGGATTCACTACTTCCTTCCATTCTAATTTTCCAGATTTCGTGATTACCCCTCCTCCCGAAACAATCTTTTTCTTCTTCAACTCACATCCATGCTTACACCTTAATTCTATGTGTCCTTGCTTACGATAGGAAGCACAATAGCTAGGCACCGCCTCATAGAATATTTCCTGAAAGTGGCTGGATTCCCCATGTGGAGGACCTAACTAGAAAGAATTCCTCAAAGGAGAAGAAATATTTATCTCAACACAAATTCGAGCCGCCTCAGGCTGTGTAACACAAACTGTTGCATTATCCCGCTTCAAATATTTTCCCAGCCCATCACCAATGCTTCTTAGAATTGACTCCTGAAAATAATTTGGAGGGAGCCCCAACAAAGACATCCACACCGGAACCCAAGGGGAATCCTCTTCTTCCATGAAATCCGGAGTCCAGTGAAACACCCGAAACAGTACTCCAAGCAATTCCAAATTTCATCTGGCCATCACAGAAATAAAATCCTCTTTCATCACCATTCTAACGACAACATTTCTTGGATTTCTCAATTGCCCAATAACTGGTGTTACTTTCAGACCCCATTTATTTTGTATAAAGCCCCTAATCTAATCAAGTGAAGGTCTTCTACGCAAGAATTTTAACACAACAGAAAACCGGAAAGGTTCCGAAGAACTCTGTACCTCTGCTTTAGAAAACATGAAATACATCTCTCCATCTTGGAATTTTGGATTACGATGTGGGATTTGTACACTAGGCAGCAATTGAGGATTAGAACCCACCACTTCCACGAACCGACACCCAGAAAATTCTTTACCTAGTGTATGAAATCCCCCCAATCCTTGCCAGCAACAGCCGGCAACGGCATAGGGCCGGCGCCCAACACCATGCGAAACCACCCTGGCGCCCCAAGGTTGAGAGAAAATAAAACCTAGCGCCACACAAATAAACATTCCACTCAACTTTCTAATTTCATGCAATAATGGTACTAACATTGCATCTGGGACTAATTCATTGTTGAGCACCTGCATAGCCATCAAGCAATCTAATTCCACAATCAGTCTTTGGAGACCCATACTGGCGCTTAGCTGTAGAGCATGGAAAATAGCCAATATTTCAATGGCTTCAGCGTTAGACACTTCATATTCAACCTTACTAGCTGCTGAAATTACTTTGCCCTCATCATCCCTGAGCACCAACCCCACCCCAACCTTATGAATCTCACCAAACATAGCACCATCTACATTTAATTTTAACCAACTAGAGGGAGGGGGCTTCCAATCATAGAACTCACGTATTTTCAGCCTAGACAATTGCTTCAGATCAGTAAAGGCTTTTAACAAAGATAATGAATGGTCAATTACCTGTTGAGCTGCAACAAGTTTCTGCTCATGGACCATTTGGTTTCTTCTCCACCAGAAACCCCAAGTAATAGCAAAGAACACAGCTAATTCATCCTCCATACCTTACTTTAACACAGCCAAAGCTACTTGGCAAGTCTGTCTCGAGCTGCTAAATGAGAGGAACATATGAAGTCCAGCACGAGAAAACTATAGGACAATAAATTTAGGCATGTGCTATTGTCTCAATTTGTTGGGCACAAAAACAACAGGGACCTTCAACATTAATATGCTTTCTAAGAAGATTATGTTGAGATGGAAGAATCTCCCTACAAGCCCTCCACGCAAAGACCTTTATCTTATTGGGAACTCTCATTTTCCACAAAACCTTCAACAAGGATTGTTGTTGCCTTTCATTAGAGCACTCACCTCTACTGCCCTGTAACTGAATTTTAAAAAATTTATAGCAACTTTTCACACTAAATCTGCCACTTCTTTCATGGGTCTAGATCATCTTATTAGGTTGGTCATTTGGGTAGATCAGAACTTTCAAAATATCTGAAACAAACTTGGATTGAAGAGAGCTCGAAGCTGAGCTATATTCCATCCTCTCTGAGCGTTGTCAAACAAACTGTCAACAAAAGCTTCCTGAAAAACCTCTGGAACTAAAATAGCTTCCTTCATCAAAGACTGGTGACCAGGAATCCAGGAGTCCTTCCAAAGCTTAGTAAATTTACCATCTCCTATTCTCCAAGAACATTCTTGACTCATCAACCTTTTCGCCTCCCAAATGCCACGCCAGGTGAAAGAAGGACTTCTCCCTAATCTAGCAGTTAAAAATTCTCCTTGGGGGAAATATTTTGCCTTAAAAAATCTGTGAAGCAAAGAATCTGTCTCGTGCAAAATCCTCCAACCTTGCTTGGCTAGTAAAGCCAAATTGAACACACGTAAATCCTTGAAACCAAGTCCCCCTTTCCCTTTCGGTTCACACATTTTTTTTCAACTCATCCAAGGAATTCTCCTTTCATCCTTTTTCTGACCCCACCAAAATCTTGACATCATAGATTCCAACTCAGAACAAAGAGTATTTGGGAGAAGGAAACAACTCATTGAATAGGTTGGGATTGAAAGGGCTACTGCCTTAAGCAAGATTTCATGTCCCCCCTGTGACAGCATAGTCTCTTTCCAACCCTGAAGCTTCTTCCATACCCTTTTCTTTATTTCCTCGAAAGCCTTAGACTTAGCTTAACCAACAGCAGGAGGAAGGCCCAAATACTTCTCGTAATTCTGCACTTTCGAGACACCCCATAGATGCATTAGCTCTGCTTATATATCTCTTGAAACATTGCCAGTGAAAATCATTGTCGTTTTCTCCATGTTAATTTTTTGGCCAGAAGCATCTTCATACCTTTCCAGCAGAGCTTTGATTTCCTGTTCTCATTCACATTACTTTTACAGAAAATAACACCGCATTTCTGCACAGTTTGATGCCAAAGATCTCTTGGCGAATGGCTGCAGCATTCAGCAAGGCAATCAGACCCTCAGTGACAAACAAGAAGAGATAAGGGGATAAAGGATCCCCCTGTCGAATCCCCCTAGTTGGGACTATATAACCCTTTGGTGCCCCATTAACTAAGACTGAAAAAGAAGCGGATTGAACACAGGTCATAACCAACTCAACAAACCGAGCATTAAATCCCAACAGACTCATTACTTCCTTTAAGAAACCACATTCAACACGGTCGTATGCTTTACTCATATCGAGTTTGAGAGACATAAAACCTTTTTTTTCCTTTCTTCTTCATTCTCAAATAATGGACTAACTCATAGGCTACAAGCACATTATCAGAGATGAGACGACCAGGCACAAAAGCACATTGAGAATCTAAAATGATGCCTGGCAGTACCTTCTTAAGTCTATTAGCAATGACCTTTGAAATCAATTTATAAAGCACATTACATAGACTAATTGGTCTAAAATCAAACACTTAAGTAGGATGCATCTTCTTAGGAATCAAAGAGATAAAAGTATGATTCAAGGAGGAAGGCATAATGTAGGAGTGTAGCACTTCTAAAATAGTAAGAGAAACTGACTTACCCAGAATAGGCCAGTAGTTCTGAAAGAACAATGGCGCCATGCCATCGGGTCCAGGTGCTGTAGCTGGTTCCATTTGTTTTAAGGCTGAAAAAACCTCAGCCTCGGAGTAAGGCTTGGTTAATTCTTCATTCATCTCGCTTGTCACTTTTCCTACCAAATCCCCCAAGAAATCACTAGTGCCTCGTTGGGTAGATGCTGAAAAAATATTCCTGAAATAATCGGTTATCAGTTGATCTCTCTGTTCACCGAACTGCCACTCCCCAGCATCATTTTGCAGCTTGCCAATTGAGTTCTTTCTATTCTTGTGAGAGGCCTTTGAGTGAAAAAATTTTAAATTTTGATCCCCCAAGAAAAGACGTCATTAATTTGCTTTTAAATTAACAAAACTACTTAACATTTTCTGCGGTTGACCCATCTATTTTAACTGATCTAATGTGACCCATATGCATAATTAAAGGGTTTGTATCTCATTATGATACACCAAGTGTTGCATCGATCGATTGAGATAGAGAGGATCTTTGGCCTCACATTATTTTAAACCTAGCTAGCTGTATATTCCATCAATATATTAGTACTGTTTACATAGATAGATAGGCTAAAACAAGCACTTCATATTGTAAATGAGTTTTTTTGCTCAAGATTTATGATTATACTTGAACAAACATAATTGAAGGCACATAATTTGTTCACTTTTGAGTAATGCTATACACCATACCACCATCCTACTTGCATCTCATTATATATGATGTGGCATATTTATCACCATTTGATGATATAGAAGCATATAATAAATGATCATTCCATTGTGGTAAATATGCCACATCTTACTTAATGGGATGCAAGTGTGATAGTAGTATGGTGTATAGAATTTTCCTTCACTTTTTCATTGGACATTCATCATGTTCTAATTTCTTAGATGCATGTTGGAAGGGATATTTAGGGGCTTGGAGGAATAAACCCATATATATGAAAAGGCCCAAGTAGTCTGAGACGCCAAGGCCAGGTTGAACTACAAGCCCAGGGATTGGTCTTGTTGATACGTGTTATAGCTAACGTGAGTAGATAACATCTACGACTGATCAGGGAGATGATCACTTCACTTAATACGGAGTGTCTTCAAGATAATTTTTGGCGATTAGTCCAAACTCCAGACAGAATTGTGATTATTCTACAATGTAGTTTCAACAGATAATTAACAATGAAGAAAGACAAGAGATTCACTCAAAAACATAGAGAAAATAACTTTGATATTCAATTCAAAATTATCTAATCCAAAAATGTTCAAAATCAACCTACAAGCCAGGCTGTAATAGCTGAAAATCGCCCATCTTAAAATTTTACCAAAAATAGCAAAATCTCAATAATCATGCCAAAATTAAATATGTAATAAAAAAAAAAGTAATCTGACAAAAATTTAACACAAATTGAGTTTAGAATCACTTTATAAATGATAAATGACATACTACCATAAAAGGTAAAAATTAACTAAAAATGAGAATTCGGAAGGGAAAACAGTAGTTTAGGCATTTAAAAGAGCTTTTCAAATTGGGGTCATATGTGCAGTTTTGATACTCGTAGTCAAAGTTATGGCCAAAATACTCAAGCACACCTAACACTACCCCAATAGGGAAAAAAATACAGTTTTTTGCCATTTTTGCGTTGATATGCCAGCTCAAGGTATCTTAGCGAGATTAATGTACCATCTGAGAACTCAACATCATCTGACTCGGATGCTCCTGGATCAAGTTTTTATCACCCTTATCACGCTTCGATAAATAATACCTACAGTTAACACATTTGATACGCTCATTCATATACTTATATTGAGACAACTTACTCTAATTTAGGTATTGAAGTTCCACTGAGCATCCCATGCCACCCTCTCACTTCATTGTAGATTATCCATACTATTGATGTACGGGGTGAAACACGTTCTTTATCACATGCGATAGTCTTTAATTAAAAACATATATGTCTATAATGTCGATGCTCACCATTTAGTGGGGACTAGATTACGTGAGACCTGTTGCATTGCAGCTGAATTAGACAGACACATAGGTTTTAAGTAACGACATTTGCCTTTTTATGAGAATTAATATGAGATCAACTGAAAATTTTCCGCCTGCATGCATACGTTGATCATCATTTTCTCCGTTTCTTGTGTCTAGTATATAGTACAGTCTTGAAAAATGAACTTACGTACGTACTCCATGCCCTTTGTATTCAAAAGGAGAAACTGTCTGTATCTGGCGTATCTCCCAACTGCCTTCAGTCTAAAGTTTTAATAGTGGGGTTTCAAATACGTACTTGGTCTCAGATCATCAAATGAATTTCTAGAATTTGTAGTCACCTCGTGAAGGCCGCCTATATATTGTAACAGCCCGCTAAAATTATCAGTTTTGGATTCTTTCCCGACAGCAATCACATCTCTCTCGTCTTAACCCTCTATCTTTAGTTATTTATGTTTAACATAGTTGATTTGGTTGGCTGTAGACTGTGTAGTTAGTGTTTGTGGAGTTCGCTGCGTAGTTGTGAAACGAAGTGTGGTTGTGAAGTGTTAGGCTTGATTTTGTAGTTTTGTGGACTGTGCTGTGAAGTATAGGCGTGAGATGGATGCCGTAGATGTGATACGGCGGGTTGTGTGAAGAGAATACGCGTGTAGCGTATTCTGTGTAATGCAGCGACGCGCCGCGCGACATGCGCTGTAGTGATGTGGGTCGTAGAAGGAAGGGAGTACGCATGTAGTGTACTCCGTGTGGTATGGCGATGCATCGTGTGATGTGCATCGTGTTGATGAGTGTTGTAGCGAAGGAAGTACGCGTAGCGCGTACTCCGTGTCGCGTAGCGATGCACCGTGAGACGTGTATCGCAGTGATGGGTTTTGTAGTGTGAATGGAAGAGAGTTCACGTGAGTGTACTCTGTACTAAGTCGTGATACACCGGATGGCGTGTCACGAAGGGTTGAATGGCGTAGCAGAGAAGTGTGGAGCGTATGGTGTAATGTTGGGAAACTGTATGACAGTGTCCCGAAGCAGTGATGATATGGATTATAGTCCGGGATGACTGGTGTCATCTTGTGGTTGACTATGGCTAAGAGTATATGGATTGAGAAATGAGTTGTTTGTTTGGTTGTTATTGATAATTTTAATGAACTTGTTTTAGTGCAAAGGCTTTCTGAAGTCAATTTATCTCTTCCGAGTATAGTGAAACCTCAAGTTGGCCGTGGTGTTGCAAGTGCTTACAATATGGCAATTGAGTTCAGAAGTGAAAATCTTAAGGACTTGAGTGTTCCTCTTCCAGCTGTTGTGCAGTTCCTCGTGTCTCGCGCTCTATTCTCATAGAACGCGACGATCGAGGTAAGTTAGCCTCTAACTTACTATCAGTTTATTGTGTATGTGTGATGGGTAAGAGAACTACAATTTATGTATGTATGTTATCGTATATGCCATGTCATGCTATGTCATTACATGTTTATCTGTTACGTATGATTTAATCTCTCATGAATAATTATCTGTTATATAATCTTTTCTGTCATACAATGATGTATGTTATAAGTATGCCATGTTAAGTATGCCATATGATACATGTATGCCATGAAATGTTTATGATTAAATCATATTATGCCATTTACAAGTATACGCCATGTTAGAAAAGTATATGATATTAAATAATATCACATGCATTAAGAAAGATAAGACATGTTATGTTATAATAATGCGTGGGGCCACAACAACTGTGGAGTACGTATTATATTTATGTTATTTATAATGCGTGGGGCCACAACAACTGTGGAGTACGTATTATATTTTATGTTATTTATAATGCGTGGGGCCACAACAACTGTGGAGTACGTATTATATTTTATGTTACTTATAATGCGTGGGGCCACAACAACTGTGGAGTACGTATTATATTTATGTTACTTATAATGCGTGGGGCCACAACAACTGTGGAGTACGTATTATATTTATGTTATGTTATTTATAATGCGTGGGGCCACAACAACTGTGGAGTACGTATTATATTTTATGTTATGTTACTTATAATGCGTGGGGCCACAACAACTGTGGAGTACGTATTATATTTATGTTACTTATAATGCGTGGGGCCACAACAACTGTGGAGTACGTATTATATTTATGTTATGTTACTTATAATGCGTGGGGCCACAACAACTGTGGAGTACGTATTATATTTATGTTATGTTATTTATAATGCGTGGGGCCACAACAACTGTGGAGTACGTATTATATCTTATGTTATGTTACTTATAATGCGTGGGGCCACAACAACTGTGGAGTACGTATTATATTTATGTTACTTATAATGCGTGGGGCCACAACAACTGTGGAGTACGTATTATATTTATGTTATGTTACTTATAATGCGTGGGGCCACAACAACTGTGGAGTACGTATTATATTTATGTTATGTTATTTATAATGCGTGGGGCCACAACAACTGTGGAGTACGTATTATATCTTATGTTATGTTACTTATAATGCGTGGGGCCACAACAACTGTGGAGTACGTATTATATTTATGTTACTTATAATGCGTGGGGCCACAACAACTGTGGAGTACGTATTATATTTATGTTATGTTACTTATAATGCGTGGGGCCACAACAACTGTGGAGTACGTATTATATTTATGTTATGTTATTTATAATGCGTGGGGCCACAACAACTGTGGAGTACGTATTATATCTTATGTTATGTTACTTATAATGCGTGGGGCCACAACAACTGTGGAGTACGTATTATATTTATGTTACTTATAATGCGTGGGGCCACAACAACTGTGGAGTACGTATTATATTTATGTTATGTTACTTATAATGCGTGGGGCCACAACAACTGTGGAGTACGTATTATATTTATGTTACTTATAATGCGTGGGGCCACAACAACTGTGGAGTACGTATTATATTTTATGTTACATGAAGTATGGGGCCACAACAACTGTGGAGCATACACTACATGAGACACAGCAATTGTGACATGTAGAATACGTGGGGCCACAACAACTGTGGAGTACGTATTATATTTTATGTTATGTGAATTCATGGGGCCACAACAACTGTGGAGCATGAAGTATGGGGCCACAACAACTGTGGAGCATACACTACATGAGACACAGCAATTGTGACATGTAGAATACGTGGGGCCACAACAACTGTGGAGTACGTATTATGTTTTATGTTACTTGAATACGTGGGGCCACAACAACTGTGGAGTACGTATTAATGCACGTTATTAATCAAGACAATTAAATAAGATTCCAAGTTTATGTTAAGTCAAGTTTCAGATCAAGTTCATGTTATGTTATGCTCACGTACATGTTATGTTCATGTTCATGTTATGTTCCAAGTTCATGTTCACATCATGTTATGTTCACGTTTATGATACGTTCAAGCTCACGTTCATGTTATGTTATGTTCATGTCCATGTTATGTTTCACGTTCATGTTATGTTGATTGTTCATGTTATGTTTTAAGCTTAAGTTCATGCCATGTTAAGTCAAGTTCAGTTCACGCTTAAGTTCTGGTTAAGTCATGCTATATGTCAAGTTATACTATGTTTATGTATGACTATAATTATGCATTTATGCTTTTACTGCCATGCATGCATTTTTAACCTGTGTATAAGTTTTATGTTAACTTACTGAGATTTGTAATCAAATCTCACTGTGGTAGTCCCAACTACCATTCCCCCCGAATGGTAGATCTTGTTACAGGACCCAAAGGAGAATTGGAATCTGACCAACTGAATACGGTCGACTAGGCTACGGTGCGATGTTAATGATGGTATAGTATTTAACTTAGGTTAATACTTGTACTTTTGGAGTTGTATCTCAAGTATTCTTTTGATCACAACCATTTTAGACTAGTGTGGTGATCACGGCTTTTTAGTATGCCTTTATGTATGAATTATGTTTCAAGTATTTGGGATATATTTAGTTGGTGCATAGTATTGCTAAAGAAAAAGATTATCCGCTGCGAATATTGCATAATGTTAGATGCATGTTAGGAACATTGCATCTTATATGTCATGAACGGGGGCAGGTAACCTTGTGTTGCATGTCTCGACGCTTCAAATGTCCGTTTAATCCCAAGCGGAATTTGGGGGCGTCACATATATATATATAATTTATAAGGAAATAATATTATATATATGCAGAAGAAGAACCACAGCTCTGATTTTTCTTAAAATGAGAATCAATACGAAATTAATTGACAAAACAGTGAATATTTTGAAAAAGATTGAAACATGCATGATATATTGCAAGGACGTCGGCTATACAATAAACATGTGATTCTTCCCCAAACCAGTTGGGCGAGATCAGAAAATTGTGTTTTGATGTTTCACGACAACAAATACGGCTTTTAGTGACAGATTGAAATAGTGACGGTTTCCAAACTGTGACTAAAACGTATTTTCTGTGACGGTTTGTGGGAACTGTCACTAAATGTTGGGCAAGAATTTTTTAATGTTCGGATGTTTCAATTAATTCATTCGCACGTCACAATAACGTTCGAATGTTATGGATATTTACGTGCCAACGTAAAAATTTTAGCACGAACATTTGAACGTTTTATCTAATTACGTGCGAACGTTAAAATTATTAGCGCCAAAGTTCGAACGTTAAAGTTATAAGGTTCGAACGTTATATGTTAATTTGCATAAATTAACCATAATATATATTTGTTTAATAGTAAGGTTGAGTAACGTTATATTAAAGAAAATTAAGAGTAGAAATTAAGCTACAATACATACATTAAATATCTGTGTCCATTACATATGTCAAAAATAAAAAATAAAATATGATAAATTTTTACAAATGACATTCAGAACTGCTGGTTTACAAAAGATTGAAACTCCTCAGTCAATGTCTCAACCTTATTGTTTAGCACATCTACATGATGTGCAAGATGTGCGACAGCCTGATCTATATGCGCAATCTGCCTATCGATCTGTCGGTCTATATGCGCCTTCATATCTGTCATCACTGCATCAACCCAAGCAGGTCGCACATCCCCCGCAGTTGCAACTCTCGGCTGCTGACTAGTACTAGCAGACGGGCGAGCAACATCAACCCCAGACTCGGTCGGGGGAACAAGATCTGGTGTAGGACCAGACTGATGCCGAGCTGAGCCTCTCCCCTGTCCAATGCTCCGCCGGTGTGTGGTCATGTCGATGGGGCTCATCTGGTTTAGCATCATCTCCTCTGCCTCGAGTGGCACTCCCCGAGCTAGTAATAAGCGGTTGATGATGACTCCGTACGGGAGATTATCTGTGGTAACAATGCTGGCCTCGTAACGGATCTGCTCAAATATAACGAGGGGCAAGTCAATGGGGTCACCACGTGCCAAGCGAATCAGGAACTGTGCATGAGCCCGACTGAATGTGCTCTTATGTGCCACCGGGACTACATTTGTTGCAACAAAAATTTGTAACATGTGAAAGAAAGGCAACAACTGATTCTGGCTGAAGGAGTTCGGCCTATCGAGCTTCGTGCGGTCTGTGCCAGTGATGATGTAGAAATCCTGATCCTGCTCATCATCACCAACCTCAGTAGCAATAGGATCGCCCTCGAGTTGATCTTCTTCATGATTGGGCATCAACTCAACAGGGCCCGAAGATGAAGCAGAAGCGGCTAGATCTGCCTTGAATGTGCTCGGGGAAATTGCAGCTGCTGTGTCACCAGCTTGAGCAGCTGTCGACTCAGGTAGTATACGCGAAATCTGGAGTAACTCGGCGATAACATCCGCCGAGAACTAAAACTGTATGCCGCGTACAGTGAGAGTATGGGATGATGCATCGTTAGGCATGGTGGTCATCCCAATGTAAAACTCTCAAACCATTGAGGGGTAAATCTTTCCCCTCAATGTGCATATTGGGCCCCAGCCTCTGGTGATGAAGACGTCTCTCAGTGTCTTCCGCTCCCAGCTGAGCTCATCAAACTCATTAATTAGGATTTCTCGTTCCCTTATAACAGTTCGTGCCCCTAGTCGAGCAATGTCCGGATTGCCTCCATCCCTCCCTCGCTTCCTTGTCGTCATATACTAAGCCATATCCTGAAAATTTAAAAAAATAGAAGTTATAATATTTAAAAAAATGATTAGAATCACAGATACATACGTATTATGACATATATGGATTATAAAGAAAATTAAAATATCATCCTTATAAATTTACATAATTTTGACAGTAAAATTTTTAAATAATTTCACTTTTTCAATATGTAAAACAATAATAATAAGAAGAAACAATATAAAAAATTTTTAATAGAAAAACGTTCGAATGTTAGAGACTGTACGTTCGCACGTTAAAATTAAAAATTTCACGTCCGAATGTACAAAGATTTGACGTTCGAACGTAAGTTGTGAAATTCCAACGTGGAGTATTAACTTGTGAACGATTAAAGGAAAAACTACATGATGGAATTTACGTCCGAATGTAAATTCGCACGTAAATTAGATTTGGATATACGTTCGAATGTATTGGAATAAACATTCAAACGTAAAACAGATCCAAATGTACTCATTTACGTTCAAACGTTTTATTGACGTTCAGACGTTTTATCGAACGTTTAATTTAAACGTTCGATAAAAGGGTACGAATTAGTTCATTACGTCCGAACGTTTAGATAATACGTTCAGACGTAATGAATTTGAACCATTATACGTTCGGACGTTCTTCGTAGCCGAAGAAGACCAACAGTTTACGTTCGAATGTTTTATCCAATGTACTCTTAAAACGTTGGATAAAAACATTCGCATGTCAGAAATTACGTTCGCACGTTACAATTTAACGTGCGAACGTAAGGAATACGTAAGGTCACACGTTCGGACGTTTGGTTGTGACGTCCGAACGTTACGAATCGGAATCGCTGAGTCAACTTAGCCATTACCGAAAGCATCTATATATAGTGGGGAATGTTTCTACGGTCCTATTTTATCAATTTACGGCGAATGGTGGCCGGAAATGCAACGTTTATAACCGGCCTACGGTGGGTTTCGAAACCGTCGGGCCTGGCTTTATATACAGTTAACGTTCGAACGTTTTATCTACATGCGAACGTATATATTATACATTTGGACGTCATATCGACCTGCGAACGTATAACGTATACATTCGGACGTTAATCAATACGTCCGAACGTATAAATTATAACATTCGAACGTTTTTACACTATAGTTATTATATAATATAGTAATATATTATATATATAATAAGTATATTATATGTATAATAATAAACAGAAATAACAATAGTAATAAGATATAATACTATATAATACAATAACCGTTGGTGCCAGTTAGCTATAGTAGAAGCTGCACTTCCTTATATACTCTGAGATCAGCTCATGATCTTAGCTTTAGGACTATCATTATTTTATTTTCTAACAAAGCAAACATCAAAGATGAGTGGAGGCCATTGGCAGGGTAATGCAATACTCTATAATGCTGCTGGGCATGCATCCCTTAAAACTTCCATGTATTTGCTTTGTTTATGTACAGTAGTTAAGATAAGATAATGACTTCAGTTTCCTTTCTTTGCATTAATCTCTCTTTTCTTCTCTCTTGGATCAGACTGCTTTATAGAATTTTTGAACTGAGCAATTTTAGAGATGGTCATCCCACTTGGTCAACCTCAAAAAGTGCAATCTAGTGGATTTGGTAACGTTTCGAAGCATGGAAAATTCAACTTTAAAATTCTCACTTTTGGACTTTCTTCCCCCTTTGATTTTCATTTATATTGAAAAAGTTAAAGAGAAAGAGAAAATAAAAGGTGCAATGTGAGTACCAAAACATGTTTGACAAATTGGGGAGGCCGGGATTAGAAGGGTGTGAACTGTAGCCAAAGCTTTAGTACTAAACTGCTGCAGCAATGATTTCTAGCAGCATTGGCACATAGTTTAGGGAAAAATTATTTACATTAACATCCAAGTTTTTAATATTTTCATATTAAAGATTAGACAACCAACACTACCTCAATATGTCTTTCAAAGGGGGGAAATGAAGAGCTGCACACCAAACTATTGAATAACACATATATTATAGGAATTAGCAACAGCAAGCTATTAGGAATGTATATTTTGAACTCAGATTCTATTCTCAGCAATTGTTTCCCCTTAGCTGTAGCATTGCATTTCAATTACCCGATCCCTGCTAGATGCCATAGCATCAAGTAATGAAAAAATCAAAATCAAAAAGCAAATGACGGGACAAGAAGGATATACCTGATCGTTAATACAAGCAAGATCAACAAACACTTGCTTGGTCAGCTCAGCAAGGAACCGGCCTATTCAATAAAAGACAAGAATTCAAAGAAGGGCAGCTCAGTTAAGTAAGGACAATATGTTCCATTATAAAAAATAATCACAGATCAAGAAAGAGAGAATCATCAAAACTTCTTGGATAAACTGAAATTCCCAACAAGATAGAAGCTCTAAAATAAAAATAATTTTATATGTCCATTCATTTATACCTTTCTACTACCAGAATAAAAACAAGAATTACAAGATGAATAAGTTCCGTAACAAAGAAATCAGTGAATTGCTCACTTTGGGGTCCTAAAACTCTTGTTCAGCATATTTATCAATTAAGGTGAAGATGCTTTTAGTTAAATGATAAAGGGTTAAAATTGCATAATTAAGTTGTTTAAAGGGGTGATTTATTTTATCAAATAAGGATTGAACACTTAATTATGCATCAAATTCTAATATTGAATGTCAAATTAATTGATGTCAATATTTTATACACATAAAGTTCTATATTTGCCTTTGAAAGAAATACATTTTTTATGTACTGCAGGGCATTTATGAAAATACTAAAAGAGAATGGAACTCACGGCACACATGCAACACCTCAAAGCAAAAATATGATGCAGCAGAGTCACGGCTACACAGCTACACATGCAGAAATATGATGCAGCAGAAATTCAACTCACGGCTACACATGCAGATTCACAGCTACACAGCTACACATGCAGAAATATGATGCAGCACCTCAATGCAGAAAACAAGCAAGCAAAGCAGAAAACTCAAACCAATCAAAAGCAGAAAACGTGGACAGCAATCTACGGCAGAAAAAAAAAGTGAAACATGCAGCCATACACATGCAGAAATGCAGGCAACACACACGCACATGCAGCAGCATCAATCACGGCAACACACACGAAACAAAGGGAAGCAAATCACGGCACCTCAACATTGACAGAAAATCACGGCTGGAACTCAAACCACACACACATGCAGCTCACTCACATGCATCACTCGGACAGCATCATTCACGGATGCAGGAAATGGAAAAGAAACAGCAGCAGCACATGCAGAAAAGGAAGAAGCCACTCACACGCACATGCAGGTCTCTCACTCGTATAACACACAGCAACCCACGGACAACACTTATAAAAACCAGGGGGAGGAAGCTAGGAGGGGAGACTGGTGGGCATTTTTAGTTTTTCTTCTTGTTCTTTTTGTTTTTTTCGTTTACGCTGGAGCAGACGCTAGACCTCTTCACTTATTTATTCTTGCTTTCATTTATCATTTGGTTGAGTTTCTTTTTTTGGTTTTTAGTAAGAGACAGCAACTTCCATAGGCCACTGGAATTTATTGGATAGTTTTTATTCTTTTTTTACGTTTTAGACCTTACGGATGGGTTCTCTCTCTAGTCTTCAGTTTTACTTCTTCTTTTTTGGTTTCTGCAGTTTACGTAGAGCAGCTTCATTTTTTTTTTTTTCAGTTTTATTTTCTTTACGTTGGAGTCTCTTGAGAGATAGGGGTAGTCGGCGTGAGGCCACTGGAATTTTTGGCTGCTGCAGTTTTCGTTGGGAAGACTTTTCCGTTTATTTCATTTGGAGCTGTTCGACTATAGAACAGTGAGGCATCTTTCTTTTATTCATTGCATTTTCCTTTCCGTTTTTCAGACCAGCAAGTCAGCTGGGATTCATTTCCTTGGTTTCATTTTTTTTTTTACTTTTTCGTTTAGACGGGATAGAACTTAGGGAGTCGGCTGGCTACAGTTATTTTATTTTTTTTCCTTCCCTGCAGCTTTAATTTGAGGATGTTAGGCGGCTGGTTTCATTACTTGATTTTAATTTTTACGTTTAATGTTTTCAGTTGTTAGTTTTATGGTAGTGCAAGATCTTTAGTTTCTTTTCATTTTGGACGCCGGGCTTCATTTCATTTTACTTTTCATTTTCATCATTTGTGGAGTTGTTTTCGTTTCTTCTTAGCTTTCATTCAGCGGCCAGTCTTTATTATTATTATTTTTTTCTTCTTGTTTTATGTTATGGTTGTCTAGGTGATCTTAGGGGCGGTTTCATTTTTATTTTTTTTATTTTTTTGGCTTTGCTTAGATTAATTTTTGTTGCTAAAAATATCATATGTAACTAATTTTTAAAACTTGGGTTGTGGAATGAAACTTGATTTATTTTAAGATTCTAGTTTAATGCAATATTTTGTTGATAAAGATTGATTTCACTAAGTTACTAGTTAGATTTAAATTGAAAATAGATTGCGGCTCTTGTTCTTGATTTGTTGTTGACGTAAGGCACAACAAAAGCTTGAAATTATCAAGGCTTCTCTCGATTAATTGTAAATGTGCGTTTGGCTAGTAAAGTAGAGAATTCCTTTGGGAAATATTGCAAAACTTGAGCTCCGATTATCAATGCCTTGATTGGATTGTTAATCGAGAAAATTATCTAGGATCCGAAATAAAGAGTCTCATACCCAACCCAAGTGTTTTTTAATTTACCTTTTTGATTAGAAGCTCTAATTTCAACTTCGATTATCTTTTTGCATTGCATTTTAATTTTATTTTCATCGCTCATTCTCGATTCATTTGTTACTCACAAATCTCTTATACGCTTTGATAACCCTTTGTCCCTGTGGAATACGATCCTGGGCTTATCCTTGATACAACTTGACACTTCTACACTTGGAAGCACATTCGAAACCGAGTCAAGTTTTTGGCGCCATTGCCGGGGACAACTGGTGCTTATCAGAGTATTTTTTTTTCCTGAGAGGATGTTTATGGAGCTGTGAACCTCTTCACAGCCTGGGTGATATCTTTACCTCTCATTTTACTGGTTTACTGTTATTTTGTTTGTGTTGAAGTTGCATGTCTGGTTGGGCTAGAGATAGCACACATAGACTTGCTAGGACTGAATCATCGACCTCATCATCGAGTGCATCATCTGTTTCTCTTAATTCAGCATTTGAATCATCAATTGACACTCATAGTAACATGGCTGAAGAAGAAGGACGCAATGATGGGGAAATGGCAAATCCCAACAGGACACTTAGAGAATATTTGCATCCTATTAGGACCACCACTCCATCATGCATCATTACACCTTTGAATGCTCATACTTTCAATTTTAAACCTGGAATGATACCATTATTACCTCATTTTCATGGGATGGATTCTGAAAATCCCTACTTGCACCTCAAGGAGTTTGAGGAAGTATGCTCCACTTTTTTGGATCGAAATTGTACTGAGAAAATTGTTAGATTGAAGTTGTTTCCTTTTTCTCTTAAGGACAAAGCAAAAACATGGTTGAATGCATTGAGGCCAAGATCCATTGGAACATGGCAAGAAATGCAAGCCGAATTTCTGAAAAA